>CAODLS011035670.1:0-15974 GCA_948243855.1 Flueggea neowawraea
CTCTCTCTTCTCCGCAATGGTATGCCTGAAAGAACCCATCTTTGGTGGAGCCATGGCTTGGTGGGTGAGTTGGCGTTATTGGGTATAGAAAATTAAAGATTAGATAGATCTGGTTGTGGTGGGAAGAGATGCTGTGGTCTGGTTTTTACCTTTCTCGATAGTTGTTTAACTGTAGAGTCCAAAGTGATTAGTTTTTATATTAGGAAAATTCTTGGCTACAGAAACCATACACCAAGCCAATGAGAAGAGAGTTTTCATTGGAAAGTGTAGCCAAATAAGTCCAAATGAAAATTATCTCTTTTTATTAGCTTTGTGTATGGCTTTTTGTAGCCAAGAATTTCCCTTTATATTTACTCAAAGTTCTTAAGTATAATAAGATTAAATTAAAAAAATAAAAATAAGTGATTAATCGTTAATAGTTTTAATATTTATAAAGATACCTATATATTTTTATTATTTATACGTTTTCCCCATGTTTCCGTTTCCTATATTTTTTAAAATTGACATTTCCCGTTCTCGTTCCCGTTTCCGTGCTACATAGACTTGGATTTAAGACTTGTCTAGGTGCTAAAATGAAATATTTCATTTTCATATGATTTTTTTGAAGAATTTCAAAGAAGGCATATCAAAATCAAACATAGAAATTTGTATGTGAAAATGCATCAAGATACTTGCTAACACCAGTTAAATACTTCATGAAATTGTTCATGTGTGCATCTCATGATTTCTTGTTTGTTCTTCTGCTACAGGCCCTGCACTCTTAGTTGATGTTCCAAGAGATACTAATATAACTGGTATGTGTTACTCGTACAACTAAAGTTCTTTTGATAGGAAATGTTATTTGCTTACCCTCATTTGGGTGTTATTGACAATAGAAGAATGATATGTGTTTGAACCAAGAGGTTTCTACAGTTGTTATGGCTGAGTAACTATGGATGGCGTGGGATTGCTGACTTACTTTAAAATCCAAATATCAAGCTGTGTGACATTAATTTATGAGAGCACGTATATGCTACATTTGGTATGTCTTTTGGTTCTAATGAATTTTACTTCTTGCAGCTGATGTTATGAAGCTTTTGAGCATTCCCAAGGGAGTGCATCGAGTGCTTTTCAGAACTTTAAATACGGACAGGTAAGGTTTTTTCTTTTTGTTTTCAATTTATGATCTTTAATGTAGCAATTATGGCTGCAGTTCCAAATTGTCACCTTCTCTGCTTAACTATGTGTCCAATTTGGGTAGTTGTATGCAAAGAAAGAAATTATTACGTTTGATATCTTCTTGAAATTTGATTTCTTCAATAGTTTGGATATTTGTCTCAAATATGAGCAATGAAGATAAATAACTTAAGTTATGGGCTAATACTTCTGAAGATGGTACTTACGAATTGATAGCTAAGCTTATTATTAGAAAGATGCGTTAACCGTTCTATTAGAATTTTCTTCTGTGTTCATCTTTACTCCCTGCTCCTACATGAATTTATTGCATAATTCGACCTTTTATGCTCATGGTATATTCAAGTTGGTTTTGCATTGTCTATATTGAATAAATTAAGGTTCATTTCGAAATCCTCAATGTGATAACAGGATATGCACTAACCCTGCAAACTACAACCGGTCAATGATTTGATCATAAATTGTGCTTTAATTAATAAAGATGTGGCGAAGTAGAATGTGTATGGTGCAAAGAACTAGATTTTCATTTGGAGTTGAAAAGTTGTGCAATAACTCATATCTCATGATACGTTTGGTTGTGTAAAAATATAAGTCTGGTGATGAATTTTCATGGAAATGTTTGTTCAACTGGGTAGGATGATTATTTGGAAGGTTATATTTTTGTGTTATTTAACTTATCTTCAACTCCCTCCAAGATTTCGTGAAAAATAACTATTAATGCCTTTCAATAGTTAATTGGTACGTCTGCATTGCTGTTTTATAATAAATGCTAATTAATTAGAAGTGAACTATTATTTAAATTCTATTTCCAGGAAGCTTATGCTAAAAAAGGAGTTCGACACGAGCTATGTTGGATTCATGGAAGATGGGGCAAAATGGCTGGTTGAGAATACAGATATTAAACTTGTTGGTAAGCTCAGAGAATCTTGTCCTAATGATACATAGACTTTTTTTTCCTTCTATGATTTACTAGACCCAAATTTCACATCACCTCCAGCGGAATAAAAGAATGTGTCTCTCGTTGCTGCTTATGGAACTTGGTCTCTCTCTAAAATCAACTCTATTTCTACCGATGCAATACACAAACCACTGAGAGCCACGCCGACTTTGAAGTTCTGAGGACCAGCTTCTCCTTTAACTAGAAAACCAGAATTCTTTTACGTGAATTTAATGCATACAGCACTTTTCTTTGCAATCATCACTGACATTTTTTAAAACTGCTCGGATTCTTTTTTCACTTTGGACATCTTAAACAAGTCGTTAGCAAATTTGTGAAATAAGTACAATTGACATTTTCCCTTTATTGTTGTTCTTATCTCAAGATGTTTGATCAGATTATTTTTCTGTTTGTTGACAAATGTAGGACTTGATTATTTGTCTGTTGGGGCCTATGTTGAGACTGTTCCAACTCATCTTGTATTTCTCAAAAGCCGGGTAAGAAATCTATTTTATGAATTGCAAGTTCTTAAATTCATTTTAACAGCAAATCTTATTCCTTGTGGCTTTCTGTTTGTTTTCAAGTTTTGTGTGGCCACATTTTATGAATCGTTTTCTTTTTTTCAATGACATGAAAGAGAAGTGATACTAACAAGTAATGAGAATGTTTCAGGAAATTATTCTTGTCGAAGCCCTCAAACTTGACAACATTAAACCAGGATTATATGATCTCCACTGCCTACCTCTGAGGTTGGTTGGTGCTGAGGGTGCACCGGCCAGATGCATTCTTATCAGATGATATTTACATTGTAAAGTATAAACACTTTCTGTATTAATATAATCTGATTAGTATTATTAAATTGACAAAGTTTAAGTTTTTTATGAAAAAAAATAATAATGGGATTGCTCCTATAGTATCGTTTATGTTGTTGACTTTTTATTATAATTGTGTGGCTATTGCTAATAAGCACTTTTGTGCTTTTGTTCAAGGCCAAGTAATTGATCTGTGTGATAATTGATTAATAAAAAATAAAATTTTCGTTATTTGTATCTATGAATGAAGTTTTACGATGTTCGTACCCTTAGTTGTTCAAGACTCAACGTTGTTCATATGTTCTTTCTTCTATTCCCTACCTTCTGACTGCTGTTTTATTTCCATTTTCACAAAATTTGTTAATTGGTCATTTTGATTTTTGAGGTTCTCAGTTGATTAAATTATTCCATCTTGAGATTAATTTGGTTGAACAAATTTTGATTTTGATAAATGCAGATAATTACGTTTGATTAATGTCATGTAAAATAAAAGCCAACACGGGCACAAATTGTCAATTAGATGTTTCCTAATAGAGCAAGCAAGAAGGTTTCTACTCAGAAACTACTTTAGCATCAATAGTAAATCCACAGAGTATCACAATTGGCATAAATTCCATTGTGCTTGTAACCATGTGTAAGATGTAAACGATTATGACATAACACGATTATAATCCACTAGTTCAAATTGTCAAACACAACATATAAGTACAGTAATATATCATGCACAACATGTAAGTACAGAAATCTATCATGCTCGCCGAAAAGTAAAAGCAAATCTTGCTTGCATCTCTAGATTGGATTCAAGCAAATGAAACACATATAATGCAATCAATGCGTTGACGATACCCATATAAGATGTTTGTGTGTTACCTCCAATTTAACACCAAATCCTCTCCATCTACACATGTATTTCATTTTATAGAACAAATAAAATGAGGAAAATACAGTGTGCCTGCCTCATTAAATAACAGAAGCTGTGAGGACTGATGGCTGTGTTTATGTTCATTGCACAGTGGGATTTACTTCATCCTGCCATCCCCCATCTACTACAATCAGAGAGAGAGATGTCACAAAACCTCACTGCGTGAGCAGCTTTGAGTCGCAAGCCACTATTTTAACTCGACTAACATTCTCCTGTGCGTCCTCATTCTTAAACACTGCATCTTGTAAGATGAATGTCCAAACGTTGTCACAGAATCGGTAAGTGTGTAGATGTCCCTGTCACAAAACAATGAGATTCATTAGCCTTTTGCATTCAACCAGACATACCCAGTCCAATGGGAAAACAAATAATAGAATAGATTATAACACAACAGAAGTTGTTCAACTAGAGAAAGAAAAGGAACCAGTGGAAAAAAGAATAACTAGTTAGCAGTGGGTTTAAAAACTATTTAACCCACAAATTTAACAAAAAGAAAAATGAAGAGACACAACATACAGCCACTCTGTAAAGCAATTTAGTTTTGTTCGATGTACCTAAAGACACCATAAATTCATTTTCAAATTCTCTTCAATATGCAAGGCTACAGTTAGCCACAATCTATTACTAAACTATTCACATTCTATCACTACCACAGGATGTTACTCGAACATTCAGTCATGACAACTGATTTACCTGCCGGCTAAGTTTACATTGTTCACCACACTAGTCATTTTATCAGGAAAACAAGTTCTGAGGGTACAAAGCTGGAAGCACATACTATTGCATTATTGAAAGCAACCGATATTTTTACTATTTGGCATAATTGGAAAATAAATTTCAGATAATCCTTGTGGGAAGAGCGCAAACAAGTAAATCAATAAGAGAAAAGGGCAAAATGATTACCTTAATTGAGACTTTGCTCTTCACTTGAGATTCCAAAGCTTCAGTCATTGACTGCCAAAAAAATATATATATAAAGAAAGAATAATTTTGAAACAGAAACAAAAACAAATGAAACTAGAGTGGGAAATAGAGGAAATGGAGCAAATTTCACCTTATCAAATTGAACAAGAACTTGTATGGCTAGCTCAGGAGAGAGAGTACCACTCTGAACCATTTCATCCAAAGTTTCTGTCAAGCACATTCCAATTGTTGACCTTCTATACAACTCAAATGTAGCCATTTTACTTCAACTACTGGTCCAATATACCACCACATGGAAAAGGTCACACAAAACAAATTAAAAATCACTAAAAAGAATTATGACTTCCACTAAACCATTGAAAAACATTTGCATAGAGATGGATATATAAAAGAAATATACCATACATAAATAGAGGTAGGTGACAAAAGAGCAGGTGGAGGATCATATGCATCCAAAATAAAGGTGGGAAAAAAGGCAAAAGGAACCCCTGGTTGAAGATACAGAAAAGGAATTGGTGTTGTATTTGCATTTGTATGTTTCAATTTCAGTTTTTTTTTTTCAAAAGTCCATAATGAGAGAGTAAAACGGGAATTACATGGATTTTATATAGTAAATCTTGGACATTCAGGATTTGCTAATAGAACCAAATAGCATTTGTTTATCACAAACAGGAAATATCAGTTTACAGATTACAAATTCTACCATACTGAAAAACCAATCAACTTGTTCATTAGTCAAATGTTGCATGATCAATTATATCGGTAATTCATTCTCCTGTTAATAAGTATGAATTTGACATATTCAAGTCCAGTTTCAGAACACCCTAAAATATTAAAAAATTTCACCATTCACAGAAACAAGAAAACTAAAAAATCTGTATGTGCAAGTTTCTGGTCAAAACCGCTTATTAAAATAATCCCATATTGCTGATGTGAAAATAAACACGTTATTATACCAGAACATCCAAAAATTGTTAACTAGAGTATCAACGAGCTGTCTTCTTATAAAAAATAAGAACTGGCACACAGAAAAAAAAAAAAAGGGCATATGTACATGAACATCAATCTGAATTAAAAGGAGCAAAAAACTTCAAGATTCACAAAATATATCAAGTTCAGTCTGGTTAACATAGCGTTATCCGGAGTCTTAACAATCTCATCATAAACATAAAAACCTGAAAAAATGACCCAACTTATCAGTCCATCAGTAAACTTTTGGATTTCGTTCTTCACTTTCTTCTGTTTCTTATAGTACAAAGAACCGACAAGCAAGCACAAAGACTAATAGCAATACTGCACAATAACATAACAGAGCTGCATCGTTTCATTTTTCTCTTTTTTTTTTTTAATCCAATCATCCTAATTATCTAGAATTCTATAAAATCAGATGAATCAATTAATAATTAAAACTTTAGAATCGAAATCGAACTTGGCAACTCATAATAATTGGTTTTTTGAGCTTATTTTTGGATAGGAAATCAAGAAAATCTAGTTCAAACCCCTAATTTTGAAGGAACAGAGATAGAAATCAAGAACCAAGAAGAGTTCGTACCTGAATCGATCGATCAGAAGGTCGTAGAGAAAAGATGAGAGGAGAATGGAGGGAGAGAGAAGCGTTGTTGATGCGATGCGAGGGATTGAGGTTTGAGTTTTGACGTATATATACTTATATTCTATGTATATATAGTTGTCTCTAAAACTCTGTCGTTTTTCTCTGCTTCCGAATGACCAATCTTTCGGGTTGGTTCGGTTTTGTAAACTTTAATAGAGAACCGAGTCAACTCAAACCGACTCGATCCCTCTCTAGACCCATAAGAATATGGACACAACTCAACCCAGCCCACTTGCACGATTTTAATAGGAAAATCACATAATTATATTGAAACTAAAAACTTAATTATATCAAGTATCTCAAATAAAATATAAAATTTAATAAATAAACACACAATTTTAATTTTGAAAAATAAAAATATGCTTAAATTTTTGTTCAAAAATGTTATTTTTTCAAAATTTATTTTAAAAAATGTCAGATAAAGATTTTTGGAGGCCACTTTTTTAGAAATGCTACTTTTTTTAATAGAGATTTTTGGAGACTTTAATCTGGTATTTTTGCAAGTAGTTTGAAGTGTATTTCTATTTTTGAAAAACTATTTGGGTTGGATCTCAAAATCAATTTATGTATTTAATTTCGTATAATTATGTATTTTTCTGAAATTAAATAGGAAAATTAATTTTTAAGCCTAGCCCAAACAGTTTTCCAAAAATAGAAACACGCTTCAAACTACTGACAAAAATACTATATGTATAAAGTCTCAAAAAGTCTCCAATTAGCTGATATCTCTATTTTTCATATAAGCGCAATTCAGGAAGGTCTCCAAATGTCTCTAAAAGTCTTCATTCTCAAAAATTTATTTATTACATTCCAAAAAGTGGCATTTATGAAAAAGTGGTCTCCAAATGTCTCCAAAAGTCTCTATCTAATATTTTTCAAAATAAGTTTAAAAAAAGTAACAATTCTGAACAAAAATTTGAGCGTGTTTCCACTTTTCAAAACTGAAATTGTGTTTATCTATTTATCAAATTCGATATTTTATTTGAGATACCTAACATAATTAACTTGATTTTAAAACCAAATCGAACCAAATCAAAAAATGATAAGTACAAACTTATAATTTAAAGACAAAATAATTGCAAACATACCATCAATTCTTTTAGACGATTTTGCACTTCGACGGAGTTTTTTTCATTTTGCACTTTGTGGACCACTTTTCAAGTATAATGTACACGCATGCCATCCACGTGCACCACTATTGAGTGCATGCGCATGTCATCATGCTACCACTACAAGGAAAAAAAAGGCCAAATTCATTGCGGTCTCTTAGATATAGTGATATTTCTCTCTTGATTCCTATTCTTTCTAAATTAGCCATTCTGATCTCTCATTCTTAACTCCGTTAGTTTTTAACATACTACGTCGGATTTTCTGATGTGACACACACTCTCATTAATATTCAACATTCTAGTGACCATTTTACCCTCAACCCAAAATCAAAACTCATTTCTCTCCCTAACCCAGAAAACTTTCTCATCAGTCAAATCTATCTCCTCTTATCCTTCTCTCTCATCTTTCGCCATTACATAAAAACAACATCATGCCTTACCATTCAAAAATCCACAAAACCTAGCCATTTTCAAAACAGAGAATGAATAAAGAAAGAAAAAGATTGAGAACTTTATTTCATATATAAATTCACATTATCATTTATCCAAATCTAAAAACCCAGTACAGAAATTGTAGCAACCATCACACACACACAATGCAAAAAACCATAAAAAAATCAAGTTTAATGGGGGGTTGCAGTGAGAGTGAGAGAGAGTAGCTTAACCATCACCATTGTAATTCAGATTTGGTCCCAGTATATGCAATGAAATGTCCCAAAGGGTAATGACATTCCAAGAGGGGGGTGAATTGGAAATTTAAAGAGTTAGAAAGTTTTGTTGAAAATCTTTTTCAATTAAAACAAATAACAAAGTTAAATGCGGAAGTTAAACAACACCAATTCATAAACAATAATAAAAATCAAATGCAAATGCAATCAAAGTAAAGAGAGTAGAGAGAGAAATCAAACCCCAATATTTATAGTGATTCTATCCTACTTGACCTACGTCCATTCCTCTAGAGCCACTAGAGAATTTCAATCCACTATCTCCTCACTTACGGGTAGAGGGAAACCATTTACTCCACTTATTTTTGCGGGACCAACAAACAAACCGTTACACCTTATTTTTGCGGGCTCAACAAGAAAACATTTACCCTAGTTTTTATGGACTCAACAAGAAAACTGTTACCCTAGTTTTTGCGGGCTCAACTAGAAAGCCGTTACCACTTGATTCAGTCCCAATAGGAGTGACAATCCAAAAGAGGGGTGAATTGAATTTTTAGCAAATTAAAAAAATTTATTGAATGTCTTTTACAAACTAAAACAAATAAAAAAGTTCTTTTAAAACAAAATCAAAGTGTAAATGCGAAAGCACTAAATATTCAATCCACACACAACAATGTAAATCAAATGCAAAGCAAAGTAAATAAGAGAGAGAGAGAGAGAGAGAGTACGGGAAGAGATGGCAATCCAATTTATAGTAGTTCGATCCTCCTTGACCTACATTCACTCCTTGAGATCCACTCAAGAATTTCAATCCATTATCTCCTCACTTTTCGGTGGAGGGAAACTGTTTACACCACTTATTTTTGCAGGATCAATAAGCGAACTGTTACACCTTGTTTTATAGAGCAAACAAATAAACCAAACCTCTAGTTTTCTAAGGCTCACTATCAACCACTCTTGTTTTTCAAGGCTTAACAAGGAAACATATACAACCTTCAATCAAATACTTTGATTGTTACAAATTGTGTTTCTAAAACACAGATTATATGCTAAAACCAACCCAAGAATAATAGAAAATAAAAATAGAAAGAGTTGGTAATAAAATGAGAATGAGAGAAATAATGAGAAATAAAGATAGCAAAGTTTGCCCAAGGTTTCTCTGTCTTCTTCTAATGTTGGAGGTGCTTATTTATAGCCTTCTTGGAGTTTGTGACGTTGGAATCAATAATGGAGAATAATTCCAAATGTTGTACAATGCTAACATCATATGCTAAATGCACAAGACCAGATACTAAGTGCACACGACCAGATACTAAGTGCACAGAACAGATACTAAGTGCACAAGACCATACACTAAGTGCATAGACAAACTTTTTCAAGTTTGCACATTTAATACTTCAATGTGATTGTGTCAGAGAATGTTCAAATTCAAATTTCCAAGGAGCGCCTTGAATTTGTCAGTTTATGGAACCTCGTTTACGTGCATAGTATTTTGTACTAAGTGCACAAAAGCTATTTTAAGTGCATAGTATTCTATACTAAGTGCACTAAACAATTTCTTCAAAGTTTATATTTTTTCAGCACTTGTTCTAAGTGCTTAGTACTGTGTTCTAAGTGCACAACACCATTTTTAAATGCTTAGTGCTATGTTCTAAGTGCAAGAAAGCCATTTTTAGCACAACCAATTTTCTGGACTATTCTCTAAGTGCTTAGATCTAAATGTAAAGCACTTAAATGCCACCTTTTTATCTTTCATGAATGTGTTGCATTCATCATCATCAAAACCGAACTCAACAATCTCCTCATTTTTTATGATGACAAAATATACATGAATTTGAATATCTATTCATCAATAAAAAACAATTTGATCAAGGATTTCACTCATTGTCACTTGGTTAGTTCCACACAGTAATATATGATGTTCAAAGCAAAACATTGATAAAGCACTAAAGCAAATTCATGCACACTTCTCCCTATTTTTGTATCATAAAAAATGATATGCAAAATTAACATTCTCTCCCAATCAATCAAGGAAATCAGTAAGCACAAATATAGCTCCCACTAAGCAAATGCATTTTTCAAAGAAGTGATTTTAGAGTTAAAACTCCCCCTTTTTATTTCAAAAACATGCATATCAGTAAAAATATATAGCTACCCCTTTGAAAAACAAAGATTCAATAGATGCAATCAACTCAAATATGCAAATAACACAACTACATATTAAAAAAATGCATATTAAATACATTAATCAAAAACGAGTTTGTGATCAAGGAAAGGTACCACATTTTTAATTTTCCCATTGGCTTGGATTGCAGTCAAGCATATCCCTCCAATTTTATCATCACTTCTAGAACTTGAATCATGATCAAGGAATCTTCTTTTCCTCCTTTTTCTATGCTTCTTCAAATATGGGCAATCCAGTTTGATATGACCCAGTTCATTACATTCATAACAAATGAGTTTGCTCTTCTTCTTGTTTGCCTCTTTTGCTTCTCTTTTCTTGTTGAAAAATTTGCAGAATTTCTTTGAAAGATATTCCACATCATCAGAATCAGCCTCTTCATCATCATCCTCACTAGAGCTTTCAATATGATTTGAAGCTTTGAATGCAATGCCAACATCTTTCTTCTTCTTCTTTTTGCCTTCATTCTCATCATCTTCTTCTATACTCATTTCATGAGTGAGTAAAGAACCAATTAACTCTTCCAAAGGCAACGAATTTAGATCATTGGCTTCTAAAATTGCATCTTTCTTGAAAGCCCACATTTTTGGCAAATCCCTTAAAATTTTCCTCACAATCTCAGAATTTGTGTATGATTTGCCAAAAGATTTGAGGCCATTGAGGATGTCATTAAAGCGATCAAACATTTCTTGAATAGATTCATCTTCCTCCATCTTGAACAATTCATATTTATGAACAAGAAGAGAGATCCTAAGAGATCTTTCAAGACCTTGTTTATCATTCTTTGATAAGTTGCTCCTGCGTTCTTTAGCCTAAAAGGTATGACTTTGTAATAGTACGTGCCTTTTTTCTGTGATGAATGATGTCTTTTCCTCGTCAAGAGGGTGCATCATAATCTGGTATTATCTTAAGAATGCATCCATGAAGCTCAAGAGTTCACACCCTGAGGTTTCATCAACTAGCTAGTCAATGCGACGGAGAGGGTATGAGTCCTTTGGACTGTAGGGTTTCGATATACGTTAAAAACAAGTTTAACACAGCCGAAGCAAACAATTTTCATCAAAAACCAGCCAAGATACACTTATGAAAACCATAATCAAAACATAATAATAAAGAAACAAGGATGCAAAATTTTATACCTTCTCCTTGTATGCTATGTGGGTCGAATTGTTTAACGCCAATAGAGCACGTACTAAAACTAAAGTTAAGGTACCTTTCTTCCGCCTTAATGCCAATGAAAAGGACTGCGAATCACTACTCCTCTCTATATTCACACACAACCAAAAACTATGTAGTAAAGGGGATGTGCTAGCAATAACAAAATCTGTCCTATGAAACCTAGGTCAAATAAATGATGTCTCTCATTATTTCATTTGGACGTGACCACGCACTACTCAATCTCTACAAATCAAGTGGCCGGTGATATCTTCTCTCTTTACGAGAGGGGCAATCCCTTCACTTCACTCATATGTCTTTGCGAGACTCCTCGCATACCCAATCATACCCATATTTGTCAACTAGTTACGGTCACGTTAGGCGTATGTCAAAGTATACGACAAATGACAAAAAAAAAACCCATTGTGATTTTATGTCTGATTATTCAAATATAAGCATTGCATGAGAATGACTTGCCACCATGCAGTATTCTCATTAGCGGATCGTATCCAGATACCTTGTTCCAAACTTTGTATCTATGAACACTGATAGATATTCCCTATCCATGACCCGTAGAACATGATCATCGCATAGAACTCATACTAGTCTTAGTTTATTTCCACTTCCGTGGTTATAATCGACTAGGGATGTTTAGAATGAAATTCTTTATCACTTTCAGGTTCTACTATCAAGGTCCTCAACCTTGATAACTCAAGTGTCGAATATTCATTCATGGAAATTTTATCAAACATATATGCACAGAAAATAAATGAATGATAAAAATAATGCCTCATATTTTTATTTCTAAAATAAAAGGTACATATACAATGAATTGGGGCTAGGACTTTCACTAACAATCTCCCACTAGATAATCCTAAGACCAAAAGACCTCACATGAGATTCATGTCTATCTCTAGGTAACTGCTTGGTCAAAGGGTCTGCCACATTGTCTTCATCCGCAACCTTGCCCAGCTTCACATCTCCTCTATCGATGATCTCTCGAATGAGATGGAATCTTCTGAGTATGTGTTTTGATTGCTGGTGTGACCTGGGCTCCTTAGCCTATACGATGGCCTCATTGTTGTCACAGAACAACTCTATGGGATCTAGGATGCTTGGGACGACTCCTAATCCTGAAATAAAATTCTTGATCCAAACATCTTCCTTTGCAGCTTCTGAAGCTACTATATACTCAGATTCTGTGGTAGAATTGGCGACGATGTTCTATTTTGAGCTCTTCCAGCTAACAACATCTCCATTTAAACAAAACACATATCCAGATTGCGATCTTGAGTCCTCGTCATTGGTCTGAAAGCAGCATCAGTGTATCCACTTACACTTAGCTCTTTCTGACCTCCATACACTAGAAACAATCATTTAGTCCTTCTCAAGTACTTAAGGATTCCCTTGGAAGCAGACCAATGTTTCTCTCCTGGATCCTATTGGAACCTGCTTGTCACACTCAGTGCATGTGCAACATCCAGCCTAGTACATAGCATAACGTACATGATAGATCCTATAGCTGAAACATATGGGATTCTACTCATGTACTCTCTTTGTTCTCTAGAGGATGTACAATCCTTCTTACTGAGAACCACTCCTTATTGCAAAATGATGAACCTTTTTCTTGAAGTCAACTATACTGAATCTCTTCAGTACCTTATCTATTTATTTTTCTTGACTTAGTCCCAAGAGCCGATTTAATCTATCCCTGTAGATCCTTATACCCAGTATAGTTTCGGCTTCACCTAAGTCTTTCATTGAGAAACACTTTTCAAGTCATTGCTTCACACTCTGCTAATACTGAAATGTCGTTTCCAATAAGCAGGATGTCATCGACATATAACATGATGAAGACGACTGTGCTCCCACTAGCTTTCTAGTACACACAAGTCTCATCTTTGTTCTTGAGGAAGCCAAACTCTTTTACTGCTTCATCAAAATGAAGATTCCAACTTCGGAAAGCTTGCTTTAATCCATAAATGGATTTCTGAAACTTGCAAACCTTATTAGGGATCTCTGGATTGACAAATCCCTCTGGCTGTGTCATATAGACATCCTCAATGAGGTTTCCATTAAGGTAAGCCATTTTGACATCCATTTTCCATATCTTATAATCCAAATATGCAGCTGTGGCATGCAAAATCCTAATGGATTTGAGCATAACTACTGGTGAAAAGGTTTCGTCATAGTCAATACCATGAACTTATTTGAAACCTTTAACCACTAGCCTACCTTTGAAGATACCCCCAACTTTCACCTTGAAAATCCATTTGCACTCAATGACCTTAGCACCCTCAAGTGGATCAACCAAGTTCGAAACTTGGTTATTGTACATTGATTGCATTTCAGCTTCCGTGGCTCCAAGTCATTGAGCTGATTGAGGACTCTCAATCGCCTTTCGGTAGGAAGTGAGCTCATCCTGGTCCACTAGCACTATGCTATCATCATTAGTCACGAGAAAATCATACCTTTTAGGTTCCTAACGAATCCTATCGGATCTTCTTGGTACTTGTGTAATAGGCTCGGGTTCCACAATCTATTGTGATCCTATGTCTATTTCCAAACTATCCTCTATAGAAATTTATGGTTCTACATCATCTTGTACAACCTCCAGCTGTACATTGCTCCTACTGTTTTTCTTGAGAATAAACTCCTTTTCTAGAAACACAACACCGCGAGCAACAAATACTTTATTCTCGCCTGGGATGTAGAAGTAATATCATTTAGTTTCCTCACGATATCCCACAAACAAGCATTTATCGGTCTTTGAGGAAAGCTTATCAGATGCTAATTTCTTAACATATGATTCGCATCCCCAAATCCTCAGAAAAGACATATTTGGTTTTTGCCCCGTCCATATCTCATTTGGTTTTCTGTTGCTTTAGTTGGACACCTGTTTAGCAGGAATGCAGCAGTCTCAAGGGTATAACTCCAAAATGAAACTGGGAGACTAGTTTGGCTCATCATTGATCGAACCATATTCAATAGAGTTCTATTTCTCATTTCGGATACACCATTCCATTGTGGTGTTCCTGGAGGAGTGAGTTGTGGAACTATTTCACACTCCTTTAGATATTTGCCAAACTCTAGGCTCAAGTATTCGCCACCTTGATCCGATCGAATGGCCTTTATACTTTTACCTAATTGGTTTTCTTCTTCATTTTTAAACTCTTTGAATTTCTCAAAAGTTTCAGATTTATGTCTCATCAGATAAATATAACCATATCGGCTATGATCATCTATGAACATGATGAAGTATCTATAACCACCTCTAGCTTGTGTACTTAGTAGTCCACATACATAAGAGTGTATTAGGTCCAATAAGTTACTAGCCCTTTCACCCTTCTTGTTGAATGGGCTTTTTGTCATTTTACCTCGTAAGCAAGATTCACATGTGTCAAATGATTCCAAATCAAAAGCCCGAAGAACTCATTCTTTGTGAAGTCTTGATATGCGTTTCTCACTCACGTGTCCTAAACGACAGTTCCAGAAGTATGCTGGGTTTAATTCATTTGATTTAACCCGTTTTGTGTTTATGTTATATATGGGCTCATGACTATTTAAGTCCAAGATATATAGACCATTATTAAGCACTGCTTTTCCATAATAAATGTCATCACGATAAATAGTAATGATGTTATTCCGAATAACAAAATTAAAACCATCAATATCCAAGCAAGAAACTGAAATAATATTCTTGCTCATGGCAGGGACAAAATAAAAATTCTTGAGATTTATTATAAGCCCAGAGGGCAAGCATAAATCATAATCCCCAGTCTCTATGGCTGCAACCCTGACACCATTTCCAACTCGGAGATTTACCTCGCCCTTGGCAAGCACCTTCCTATTTTTTAGTCCCTACACATTAGAACAAATGTGAGAACCACTTCCGGTATCCAATACCCAAGAAGTAGAAATAGAAAGGTTAACTTCTATAATATAAATATCTGCAGTGGAGACTCTGCCTTCATTAGTCTTCATCTCTCCTGATAACTTTGGACAGTTTTTCTTCCAATGCCCAGCATTCTTACAGTAGAAACATATGTCCTGAGTTTTGGGCTTTTGGGCCACTTGCTCCTTAGCCTTTGGTTGAGGTCCAACCTGTCCCTTGGGCTTAGGTTTTTCCTTGGCCTTCCCCTTGCCTGTGTTACCTTTGGCAATACCCTTTTGAACCAGCAGCACATGGGAGGTTTTCTTGACATTTTGCTCAGCAGTTTTCAGCATCCCATGCAACTCAGCAATAATCTTATCCATCCATTGCACTGTTCATGATAAATTGGTCATAACTACTAGGCAGTGACCCCAGAATGAAGTCAATAGATAACTCATTTCGGATACTAGCATCAAGCTTCTCAAGGTTATCAATAAGACCTTTCATCTTGAGCACGTGGGAACTAACTGAGGTTCCCGGGGTCATCTTGCAAGATGTTAATGCTTTTAGTGTCACGAACCGTTCGTGACGAGACTGCTCCTGAAACAT
>CAODLS011035683.1:0-18568 GCA_948243855.1 Flueggea neowawraea
TTTTGAGAAGTCTGTGATATTGCTCATTTTCTTGTATTATATTGTTATGTAATCTGACAAGGTATATCTAGCTGGAGCACGGGGACTACAATACTCGCAGATGTGCTTAGATCAGTATCTACTTTGTTACAGTCTTGAAACCCTTAGAGTGGACGGGGTACTATTTAGAGCCCATAAGGCTGTCAACTGTTAGTCCTTTTGAATCGGATACCATTTAGACTCCTAAGGTTGCTAGTTTATTTTGATCTGATCAAGTCAGAAAAGTTCTAATATAATATAGACATATGATCATTGATAATCAACTCTAGATATCATTTGGTATGATATCTGCATAGCATGATTTGGGGCTTTGAAAATGTTTTCGATTTGGTACAAATGATAAATGTTTGACTCTGATAACGTTTCCATTTTTGTTCTAAATGATGAACTTTAGCATGAATGCATGTTAAGAACTTTTGCACGTTTTATTACTTACGTCTTTAAATAAATATTTGTGTACATATGTATCCCTGTTATTGCTATGGTTGCAAAGAATTTCGAAATGAATTTCGAAACTACTATTTGGTATCTAGCATGTATACGTATATATATACTTATTTTTATGTGCGGTATTTTTAAACATTTTCAAACTATTTTTGGGAGGCCTAAAGCCGCTCTGAAATGTCGTTTCCTCAATAAGGGATGTTACCCCTTTCTTCTTGTGTTTTCTCTTGTATTCTTATTTGCAGGTGACTTTGGTTGATTGCAATTTTTCAGCATTCAGTACTTGGTGAGGCATTTTAGCAGTTGCAGTTAGTGCCCTTTTGTTCGGGCCCCTGTTTGTATAATTTGTTAGATGCTCAACACCGTGTTCCTGTGAGATTTGTTTTTGTTTCTATTACTGTTTCTGACATTTCAAATGTTTTAATTTGAAATTATTTCCGCAATTTATATTACATATGTTTTTGTTTTTAATTCATAAAGATTAAACCTTTATTTGTTTTTCATATTTTTCATATTTTCAGTTTACCTCGTATGTCAGTCATGGTCCCGGGAATGAGTCATGACAGTACGGGCTAACGTTAGTAATTTCATCTTTTTGCAACTTTCTCACAACAGCTACCTTGGATCTACAACGGCTAGTTTTGGTTGAGCATCTATAAATAGACGTCCCCAGTGATGAAAAAATGATAGAACACATTCTTGAGAGTGCCCAAGCTTTGTCATTGTGATTCTTGACCATCTCATTGTGTTCTTGAATTCTCTTTGCCAACTAAGCTATTTATTTGCTATTTGATTACCAAGTTGGTATAGGAAAATCATTATTCAATATGAGAATATTGTTGTAATCAAGCTTTGGTTGTAAATCTTGAAGAAGGTTTAGGTTTGTTTTGTTTGATTCCTTTGAAAAACAAAGAGTGTTGGTTTTCTTGTTTGGTCCAGCAAAAACAATGTGTAAAAGGTTTTCTTGTGAGCCTGAAAATAAGAGGTTGTAACGGTTTGCCTCCAGCTGCAAGTGAGGAAGATTTAATGAATTCAAAACTCTCTAGTGAGCTAGAGGAGTGGACGTAGGTCAAAGATGACTGAATCACTATAAATCGAGGACTTTTCTCTTCTATCTCTTCATCTTTTTATTGCTATTTATTTCAGTTGTTGTGGTTATGTTTTGGATTAAGTTCTTGTTTTGATTTAGCAAAATATTGTAAAAGACCTTCAAAATATTTAATTTTTATCAAGAAATCTAATTCACCCCCCTCTTGGATTGCCATATTGGGACTTATAATTCAGTCATCTTTGACCTACGTCCACTCTTCTAGATCCACTAGAGAATTTCAATACACTAACTCCTCACTTACAGGTGGAGGAAAACCATTTACAACACTTATTTTTGAGGGCTCAATAAGCAAACCGTTACACCTTGTTTTAAGGACAAAACAAGAAAACCAAATTCGTAGTTTTTGCGAGCTGACCTAGAAAACCGCTACCACTTGTTTTCAGGATAAAACAAGCAAACCAAACCTCTAGTTTTTGTGGGATCGACTAGGAAACCGTTATGCATTAGTTTTTTAAGGCTCACTGGCAACCGCTCTTGTTTTTTAAGGCTCAACAAGGAAACCTAACTGCCCTGAAGCAAATAACCTTGCTTGTTACAAAATCAACCCAAGAATGTAACAAATTTAGATTCACATCAACCCAGAAATAAGATTGCAAATAAATGGCTCAAAATGGGTTAGAAAGGTAGACAAGAGAGATAAACTGAATAGCAAGTTTAGGCAAATATATCTCTTCTTTTCTGATCTAGGATGTCTATTTATAGCTACTCTTAAGAAAATAGCTATTGGAACCTCAAAGTGGTCGTGAGAGAATAGAACATTCTGATTTAAATGATGTCACCCTTCACTACTTGCATAGCCACCATCTACGTGCGTAGTTCTTGATCCTAACTGAGTTCCACGTGCTTTGTATGCAGGTTTGTGTGCATTGATAGAACTCCAGTAGTCACTGCCTTGTGTGAATCAGCATCTACGTGCTTAGCTATTTTTCTACGTATGTTGATATTGCGTTCTGCGTGCTTTACATTGTATTCTACGTGCCTTGCTTCAAATTACAGAATATGCAATTTGTACCCAGTGACTTTCCATATATGTAGCTCATCCTTCTACGTGCATTGATGTATTTCCAAAAATCACACCTCTGATTTCTCCGTGATTTGTGTCAGAAAATATTCAAATTTAATTCCTGATGAGTGTCTCAACTTTGTCATCATTTGAAGCTTGTCAATGTGCTTTGAGCTTCTCTTTAAAGATCACACCTTTACTCATCTACGTGCTTTCAACACTTCTCAACGTGCCTTTGTTTGCCATAGTTTTATCCTCATCAATCTGGCATTCATCTACGTGCATTGCACCACTTATGCGTGCGTAGATCATCAACTACGTGCCTTGTTCTTACTTCTGCGTGAGTAGATCAATGTCTGACACTTTCTGCTTCCAGGTTCACCACATCTACATGTGTTATACAATGCCTGGGTGTGTAATTTCCAGTTTTGCGTGCAACAACGTGCCTAGATGTCTCTTAAAGTGCTTTCTGGGCAGATATCCACAAATCTGCAAATTTACACTTCTTTAATGGATGTTTTGTGCACATCATCATTAAAACCAAAGTCAACATCTCTCTCCTCCTCTCTATAGTCTTTCTATCTCGCTCATGTCCTCTCTCGTCTTCACTTTCGCTGCCTTCAACCTCCACTCTCTCGTCATCCTTGTCTATCCTCTTTGTTCTCAACCTCTTCTGCATTCTTTTTTTCCATCCTGTTATGTTCGTTCTGCTTATCTCGTTTACAAATGTGCGCCGACCAAATCTAGCAGCGGTTTCTCTCCTCTTGTCGCCAAATCTGGTGGCGGTTTCTCTATCTCTCTCTTGTCCTCTCTCATCTTCACTTCCACCTTCTTCAACCTTCACTCTCTCGTCGTCATCGTCTGTCCTTTTTGTTCTCGACCTCTTCTGTATTCCTTTTCCATCCTGTTATGTTCGTTCTGCTTATCTCGTTTACAAATATGTGCTGACCAGATTTGGTTGTGATTTCTCTCCTCTCATTGCCATATTTGGCGGCGGTATCTCGTCTACCAATTAAATTGTCATCAACATATTATGAAAAGAAAAAATTAGAGTGTTTTGTATATTTGTTGTTTATATGTTATCTATATATTATATATATGTTGTTTATAAACAACTTTCAATCAATTCCGATCAGGATTTAAACATAAAATAACATATAAACAAGATATCAACAATAGATTTATAACTTCGAGTTTTAAAACAAGGTATAACTTATAAACAACATATAAATAAATATAAACAATATATAAACAACATATAAACAATATATCAACAATAAATTTATAACTTCGAGTTTTAAAACAAGGTATAACATATAAACAATATATAAATAAATATAAACAACATACAAATAAATATAAACAATTATAAACAAGTTCTAAATAAATTTTAAAAAATCTGAAAAATAAACAGATTTTAAACAAAACTTAAAGAAGTTTCAAACAAACCTTTAAAAATGTAATTTAGAAAATTAGTTTCATACCACGTGTAATTTTGCAAAAACTGCCAAAATATTGAACGGTAGCGTGGTGAATCCGCAATTGATATTTTTGGGCCTGGTGAATTTGTGAATGCCCCTTTATATTGCCGTCTTAGTGAGCTGGTTGGTTTATTTTTTAGGGTCGGTTTGGTTTGTGCTTTTGGTTGGCTTTTTGAAATGATTGCTGGTTTGGTTTGGACTGGTTTATTTCTGTGGGTTGATTTGGTTTGGTTGAGCTTGTGGAATGGTTTGGTTTGTTTTTGGTTGGCTGCTAAAGACGTGGTTTGGGTTTGGTTTGGACTTGTTTAATGTTGTGGGTTGATTTGGTTGAGCTACTAAATTCATATGTGATTTTTTATTTCTTATTTATTTGTTTATTAGTTTATTTATTTTTAAACCTGAACTTAGGCCATTGAAGGCCAAATGTTCATTAATTTATTTAGAATTTAGTTTTTTTTCCATTATTACACGTATAATTAATAAGTTCAGGTACAAAATTTGAATAGGGTTAAAATTACAATGGTCAGGATTTCTCCGGTTGATTAGAAAATCTTTACTTAAAAAATATATGCAAAAAAGAAGAAGGTAAAAATAGGTCTTGCTATTTGGTAAATGGGCTTATGGAGACAATTATAGGATTTTTACCAGTTAAATACAAGAAATACAAGATAACAATTTCAATCCTTCCAATTCGTTGGTTGGATTAGAAGAATAAAATCCGATCTATATAGTTCATTGATAATATGATATACAATACTTATTGAAATATCCATAAGGTTTTAGCAGTATCCAAAAAACACAAAATGATTATTCTAGTTCCTCCGGTCCGTTGGTTCGATAAAAACAACAAAATTCGATTTATCTGGATTGTTGGCCGAATCAAATATATAATAAAATACAAAATAAAGATACCCATATTTTCGCCCCTCTCCTCAAATTGAATATAATTTTTACTTGGTTGGAAATTTTATTGAAATGAGATATTTTACAAGGAGAATTTAAATCACGATGAGTGAAATTATACGGGTTTTCAAAAAATATTTTTTCACAAATTGCAAGGGATCTTAACAGGATTTAAATTCATTGAGTAATTTATTTGGTTTTTACCTCTTATCATTGGGTCGAACTACGTAGGCTTTGATCTCATATATAAATATGGGTATGTAGCCACTTGGAATATTACCCTTGAGTTCAAGTTCATTTTTCAAAAAAAATCCAATGACCCTAATAAGATAAATAACCCATTTCAATAAAATTTTCAATCAAATAAAAATTATTAACACATAATTAAAGGTATCATTCATTGAATGAGCGTTGCAGGAGTGAAGTTGGTTTCTTTCTTACACGTAATCGTACTCTCGAACCCTCTTAAAAAACAAACTAGAATTTAAAAGTTCTAGGTGACCAATCACACATCAACAAAGATTGCTGGCAGTTTCAATTTTGAAACTTATTTGCTCACTTATTTACTTGTTTGATCGCTCTAAACTCTTCATCGGCTCGATCGGGTCGCGACATCTGTATGATCTGTAATCTCTACCATTACTTATCGAAGTCTCGCAAGCGCACGAGAGTCGATGTAGTTTTAATTCTCAAGTATTATGTAGGTATCAAATCCTCAAAGAACGTGAATTAATTATGATTAAAAAATAAAATAAAAATAAGAAAACTCATGTTTGATTTTGGGATTTTTGAATAAATAAAATAAAACACAATGCAAACAATGAAAATTAGGAGCTAAAGTGTGAAAATCAATAAGAGAAAAGCGTTGGGACTTCAAAATTTCAGCTAAGGAATCTAATTTAGCTAAGCCAGCGAAAAAGGTATCTAGAGTTGAGTATTCTCTTCAATAAGTGAGTTTGGAGCCTCTCTCAAAGTCATCTAAATCATCTCTACATTAATTAAGAGGATCCTCTCGGCCTCGTTTAAGTTAATTAAGGTTATTATGTCTTTAAGGAATTTCGTCGAACACCATGTGGGCATAGAAATATCTCGATTCTAAACCTCACAAGTTTAATGTTTATAAACTTATTTAGTCTTTTTCTCTCGGTCCATCAACTAAACTTGCTAAAATTATGACTAAGGTGGACAATCTAAGTCATAATCACATAAAACGACTTATTAAACCAACCCAACAAGTCAATAGATAATAATCATAAACAAGCACAACAACCTAATCAATAGCGAAGGAAAATCATCATCCCTAGCTTACACCTTTACACTCCAACTAAGAAAATCAAGCAAACATATTTAAATCAAACATAAAAAACATTTAAATCCTATAAAAGCAACATTAAAATTCAAATACAAAAGAGGAAAATTAGGGGTGGCAATTTCTAACCGGATAAAATGATTTGTGAGTATACAATTACGACACGACACGAACAACACTAATTTTATTTTTGTAATATTGATGTTATATATAATAATGATTGATATGTAAATAGTATGACACGATTACGAAACGTCTAACAAGATTTATCACTTCTAACGAAAATAAAAGAGAAACAACCCCCAAGAGCTTTTGATGCAAGATTCCAAATAAAGTAGCCTCGGGTAAGTTATTTTCCTTCCTTTCTCCTTGATCTAAGCTAAAATTGCTAAGAAATTAAAGTTATTCTTGAAAAATGGAAAAATCTAATTTCTAGATGAAAGATGATGTAAAAGATGTCACAAATGGGTGATAAAGAGGACTTTTATATCATTTGTCTAAGCCACAAAATCTCACAAACGATGTCCCAAAAATATTCCTTGGTGCCCACATGCTTGTCCTTTCTCACAACTTGTCTTTTTCCACCTCTGTAGGAGGCCACGACCGTGGCCAATTTCTGTCTTCATTTTGCAGTCCGTCATGGTCGTGGTACTCCTTTTCTTCATGAAATCTTTTTTTTCTTCATGCTTTCTTGATTTTGCTTGAGACCTTTCTATTTTGCATATCTTTTTTCACCTTTTTCAACTCATTTTCTCTAATTTATTTCAGCCTATAAACATCACAAACATCATATAAATTTTACCACAAAAACATAATTTATAGGATGAAAATAGATATATTATTGCTTGATTAAACATGTAATTTTAGAACACATCAATTACTTAAGATTTTTTTTTTTGCTTCTCTAGGAGATGTTGACATTTAAGGTGGATAGATGCTTGTCAATCTGGTATTTTGTGCCAGAAATATCAGCATTTGCTCATGATTGCTTCCTCCTAGCTTCTGATACTGATTCATCCTCTTCTTTATTATCATTTGAATATCAGCTTGTCATCTTACTAGCATCACAAGTTATTTACAAAAACCATTTCATGCTTGTGTTTTCAATTCATCATGGACCCATTAGAGCTCTCTTGTTTTTTTTTTTCCACTTTTCCTTTTCAAACTAGCAGTTATGTTGCATAATAATTTGTTATTTCG
Source organism: Flueggea neowawraea (assembly GCA_948243855.1). Lineage (NCBI taxonomy): Eukaryota > Viridiplantae > Streptophyta > Magnoliopsida > Malpighiales > Phyllanthaceae > Flueggea > Flueggea neowawraea. The sequence goes on from CAODLS011035683.1 coordinate 7,491, forward strand.
TCATATAATGAAATTTGGAACTAAAGAGGCTGAATGAGAACATTTATATGGTAATAGCGATTCCTTTTGTTTGTCAGTTAAACAGTATGCACTCATTTATTCTTTTTATCGTCTTTATTTATCCAAATATGAACTAAACGGCCTCAAAGATGCTGAATTGTTAAACGAGCATTTGAAGTTACAATCAAATTGTTCATTATTTATGTTAAATGCATTTTTAATTGTGTTAGGCAAAGATTTGCTCCAAACAAAGTATGATGCTTCCAATTTGTAAATGCTTTCGAAAGCAGAATATGTTTCACTTTTTCATCGTTTGGGACACGGCGTGACGAATGCCTGTTCTTGACGAACTTGACTAATGTTGTTTATTATGCAGTTTTGGTGCCATGACCCATATTAATAAATTTAGTTCTTGTCGTCAAAGATGGACACTACAACTACTTCGAATTGATCTACTCTTATTTGCAGTGGAAACTGTGTTTTGATTCATCAGTGAGATTCTTTATAAGGTAATTACTTAATCGAATAAAACTTCCGTTTGTGGTGGTTGATCAACCCTCCCAGACTAAGGTGGTGTTTGGTTCGAGGAATAAGATTTATGGAATAGAACATTCTATGTGGAATAGACATTGTTTGGTTGGTGGAATAGGATATATCAGAAATTATTGAAAAGATTATTTCAGAGAAAAAACTCCCAACCACTGGGGGAAGAAAACATTTTGTGTAGGTTTGAAGTAAAACCATCTTGAGTAAAATATGCATTGGTTAAACTCAAAAATGCACAAGTCCGACATCGTCACTCTTTTTGCCAACATCTTTTTTAGAGGTTTCCTCCGGGCAGTTGCTATCAAGATCTATTAGAAAAAAGCTACCAACTTCTTCTTTCTTTTTTCTTTCCCTATCAGTTTCAGTGACTCTCTCTCTGCTGTGATTATTTTTCCAGTTTTGACGTTTCTATTATTTGCGACTTCTTCCTACTCCCTACATGTCTAAAACCTTTGAGGAAGTATATATGTATATATTCTTCTGATTTTAATTTTCTTGAACTGAATATTATTCTCTAATTATAAATTATACTTAGTAATTAGTTACTGGAATTTTGATGATAACACTGTGATTAAATAACAGAAGCTATAGTCAAGACAGTAACCTTTCAAGTGAAGAAACAATGATTTTCCATACTAATTAAGTGATGACATATGTTTTGATTGCATTTTCCCGAGGAATTTCCCCTTGCAAAACTAACAGTCCGAAGTTGGTGTAAATTTCAATCCTGGGTCAAATGTAGAATTCAAAATTATGGACTCCAATCACTAGTAGATGCACAATCTGATCCTCTATCAGGAACAGTGACTCTGATCAAGACCATTATACATATATAATTGAGAAAATTATTTAATACTTGAATTCAAGTTGAGGCAATGAAATATTCAAGGTCCACATCACATGTTCAATTAGTAAAAACAAATAGCAAGTCAACTTTGTCATGGTGTGTCCTAGGTTATGTAAAATCTCAAGTTGATGTTTTTTCTTCTCTGGTCCTTATATAAGACCTTTCTTGGAAGGAATTCAAATGAACTCACCCAGAAGATTCTTGATATAGTTAAACCACACATTCAAGTAATCAATATTTGAAGACTTACAAACTCTTGAAATGGTCATTAAACATATATAATACAAGTCACACATATGCACTCCGTCTCTTATTCGTTCAAGATTGAGTGTTGACTACTCCAGCCATATTTCAGATGTTTCTATTTTATTTTTATCTTCTTTTTCTTTTTTCAAAAGAAAAAGAATTGACTGCTAATGAATTGGTTGAGCGATTCCTTTAACTATACTATGAAGAATGGTATTTGATACATATATTGATACGCAGTACAATCTGAGGTATTTGATTTTAGTTGATGAGTAATAGATAGCATATATAGACTGTAAATTAATAAATTCATAATAAAAAAATAGAAATAATAACACGTCTTTTTAAAAATCACAATATGCTATATGAAAATACTTTAAACCAAACAGCCTCATTTACAATAACATAGTAAATAAAACTGGGTAGATGTTTTTGATTTTTGTACTAAGATACTATATATATATATACTCCTTAGCCATAATTCTGTATTAACTATTAAAGTATACACATGTGTTGTGTATACTTCAATTTAATGACGTACGAGAAAATGTTTCATCCTAATTTTTTGCATAAATTTGACTAAATGTAATTTATATAACTAATTGTATGAATGATACAACAAAGGATGCTTCCTGGAAGGACAGTATGGTAATGTGATAGAAACGTCTACTAACGATGCGGTTAGTATCAGAGCCACAATGTTATAGGAGGCCCAGTCTTTATCTTAGCATTTGTTAAGTAAGTATGAAAAATATTGTCTTCATTTGCGAGGAAACGAACAAAAAAAACGATCCAATTATAGTTTTGTTAGTGGCTTTTGATTAGTTATAGCAAAAAAATTAATTCTTGAAGACAGTTGGCGGCAAAGTAGGGTTTTTATTCCATATTGGATTCATGTACTGAAAGTTTTATATGTCTTTTCCTTTTGTTGTGTGCACAAGAATTACAAGACTTAAAATAACATAATGATTATATATTTTGATTTAATATGTTTGACCATGATAAGTTTAGAAGTAAAAGGGGTGTCTCTATCACATAATAATTATATATTTTGAATTATCTCTTTGAAATTTATTGTAAGATTTACGTGTTAAACATTTATAAGAAATTCCAATAGCAGACGACAAAATTCGAATCTTGGTGGAGTTCACCAAAATCTAAACCCTTAACTGCTGAACCCAACCCTGTGGACATTTTTGTGCTTGACTAATACGTGGAGTGTGTTTGTTTCGTTGCTAGCAAGAGATTTGATTGTTTTTGTCAGAATTTGATTTGGTCAAGGTAAACGGTGATGAAATAAGACAAGAAATTTAATGAATTTAACTTATTCATACAAAGCTGCTAACATTCCAATTTTGGGGTCTGCATGTCACCTCTTTGCCTTAAATGTTACAATTTAATTTTGTGGATAATAGTCTCTTTTTTTTTTCAAAAAAAAAGATAGGATCAATTAAAGTTTTAACTGTAATTCACCTTTAATGTTAAAAAACTCTAGTGCAATCAGAATACAATTTTATTATTTATTTTGTGGTTCATTATCATGGTTATATGCAAACGCCAGAGTTCAGTATATATGAAAAATTTTAATTTCTTTCTGGTAAAAAAAAACACAATTCAATTTTTTGAACTTGCTTAATTACTTATATATATTAACTCTTACTTATAAGGGATTTTAGGATTTGAATTTGTATAAATTAATAAAAAAACCTTAATTTTACCTTATTAACCAACAAATACTTCTCTCTACCCTAAGCTTAGGTAGGGAGATTCAACACCTTTCCTTGCTTTTAAAGAAAAAAGAAAGAAAAGAATATTTGCTAGGATAGACAATATTTTAATTACTCCTAAGATAAGAAGCACTTTACTGATCAATTATTTATGAACGAATCAATATATATGAAAAATAGGTAATTGTATTCTATCATTAAATAAAAGTATATAATTTCAAGTAGATAATTCTTATTAACTAGGACAAAAAGAATGAAGCTAAATGTGAATCTTAAAGACATGTACACCAATTTCTTAGAAAAATTTGGTCACACTCATTGTCACGACTCATTCTCGGGATCATGACCGACGTACGAGGTGAACCGTCTATGGAAGCCCGACCCATCTCGCACAAGCATCAAAGATTTAAAATTACACCCATTCATTTATTTAAAATATTTATATGAGAATAATATATACCATATATATATGAAAATATAATCTATGTAAATATACACAAAACGATCTAATCGCAAAACATAATATCAAAATCAAATACACAACCCCATAACCCTACAAGATTCGGAATGGAGCATCTACTAAAAAAGACTTAGCCCGACAAAAAGGTGGTATTAACCAAAATAATTGTGTCTCACTGGGCGGAGAACGTCCAAAGACTGCTGGGTCGAAGTCAACCTGTAATCATGGAAACAAGACAACACAGAGAAACAAAGGGGTCAACCCAGTGAGTGAGGGACAACACTCCAGATTGCCTCATTTATGCCTTACAAAGACTGGTTTGAAAACCATTTGAAAACTAGCACATGCGATATACAACAGATATACATACTTATACACTATATACATAGTATGGTTTTCAAGAAAATATTTCGAAGTCATTTGCACCAAAAGCATACATATGCACATTAGTAAAATACTACCCATAGTGTTAGGTTTTTTTGGAAACCTCATATACTTATCATGGGACCATAGGAACTCGTAGTGTGGTCTATGCCACTATCCCACCATATAATGATCAGGGTCATGCCACTGATTCATAATCCAATCATGTACCCGACCACGGTAACATGGTTACCGTCTACCTCGATAGCTAGGTATCATCATGCATTGGTATACCAAAGGCTACGTACCCCGTAGCGAATGTGTCCCACAATCAAAAACATAATCAAAGCCATGCATATTCATCGTCAAAATACTTAAAAAACATATGTATATCAATACATACATATAACTTTCTTCAAAACAAAACCATAAATACTTATTCACATAATCCATTTTCATATATTCACATAATCCATTTTCATATATTTAACCAATCATTGGATTAGTCAAGTTCACAATTTAGTTATAACACATCAAAAACGTATACTGTTTCGAGACACAGTCTATGTGTCTGAAGCTGTCATCCACTCACTTGGATGTTCAAGCTCTAGGACTCCAATCAAGCACCGCTGGTGGGTGACTGCTGGTGCTGGCAAGCACAAGATGCTGTAACAAATATAACATGACAACATTAATATATGGTACTGTGGTCGTACCGAATGTATGAGTGCAATGCAAATACCCAACTCACAAACAAGTACCTTCCAACTATCTAAATACTCATAAATACTCTAAACATTCTCAAAAACACAAATCTGGCATCCTCTTCCTCAAAACAAATCAAAATAAAAAAATGACATTTTCAGCGAAGTCCCTGCGATGAAAAATATTTGCAAAAATAACATAACTTTCGATTCGACGGGATTCAATATTTTCGATCATACCAATCAACTTAAAATCATCCCTGGAGTCTAATTTCATCATTGATTTCAATCAAAACCACCTAAAATCATTCAAATCAAAAAGCACATTTTTGGACCAAAAATGAACCCATAAATTTCTCATCTATCAAAGCAAATTTATGTTCCTTCTTGTTCCTCATACATATATATATATCATAAAAAACTCCAAATCAACCCAAAAATCCAGCCAAAACTGAACCTAGCTCCTCACAACTCATTTTTTGGTCAAACATGAACATCAGCAAAGATAAACATAAAAAGGAGTCAAAAATAGAAAATAAACGGTGAAAATACCTCAAATCTGATATAGGAATGTCTTGAGAGAAAAATGAATCAAATTTCATCGGATTTGGGTGAGAAACAAGAGGGAAATGGCTGAAAAACGAAGTGGTGTCAGTTCTGGTTTAATAGAGAAATCTGCAGAATAAAACGATGTCGTTTTTCTCAAGTGTCCACTGTCACACGCTCAAACGACAAGCAAAATCTACATGCTCAAACGACGCCCGAATTCAACGATACACCATTAAGGTTGCCTCGCGTGAATGCGCGAGTGTTCCATTCCACGACGCGTCGTTTCCAGCGAGAACCAAACGCACGCATGCGAATGACAAACGTTTCGGCGTGAACGACAAAGCCCCCCAGCGATGAATGACTTGCAGTATGGCAACCCAAAGCAAATGATCGGTCGTCCAGTTGCATTTTTTAGTTTTTTATCTTTTCAAATTTTCACAATTTTCACTTAACCAAACACTTCCCAAATCATCCCTAATCTTCATTAATCACCAAATTAACATAAAAACATAAAATTAACCCTCCAATCACAAAAGAAATAAAAATTTCAAATAAATTTCCAAATTATCCAAAATAATTATTCCAAACTAATTACCCCAAATATAAGTCTCCAAAATAACTATAAAACTATGGGGTATTACATTCTTTCCTCCTCAAAAGAAATTTGTCCTCGAATTTCGACACAAAACAAAAGCTCACTAAGATTGATATAAAACACAATTTCAAATCAGAATTGTTCAGCTAACCCTCAACTAGTTAGCTCCCATGCAAATATGCAGAAACAAAATGCAAGAATAGATATGCAGAGACAGAAATGAATATACTGACCTAGGAAATAGTAGAGTCAAACAAATGTGGATATCTGCGCTGCATCTCATCCTCAGACTCCCAGGTAGCCTTCTCAGCTGAATGATGTATCCAAATCACTTTTATCGATGCTATCTCTTTGTTCCGCAACCTCTTTACTTGCCGATCAACTATCCTTACAGGATTTTCATCATAAGATAAATCAGACCGGACCTCTACAGAATGAGGTGTCAGAACATGAGATGGATCAGGAACATGTTTCCTCAAAAGTGATATATGAAACACTGGATGAACAAAAACTAACTGAGGTGGCAATGCCAACTTATACGCAATAGCCCCTACACGACTTATGATTTCAAACGGACCAATGTATCTTGGACTCAATTTTCCCTTCTTCCCAAATCTCATCACACCCTTCATCGGTGAGATCTTGAGAAATACATGGTCTCCTATCTCAAACTCCAAATGTTTACGCTTCGGATCAGCGTAACTCTTTTGACGACTATTAGTAGTCTGGATCATCTGCTGAATCATCCTGACTTTGTTAGTAGTCTCCAAAATAAGATTTGCTCCTAGTGGCTCTCTCTCTTCAGCCTCTGCCCAACATAAGGGAGATCTACACTTCCTACCATATAATGCCTCATAAGGCGCCATACCAATACTCGAATGGTACGAATTGTTATACTCAAATTCAACCAATGGCAAGTGAGAATCCCAACTCCCACCAAAATCCATAGCGCACACCCTTAACATATCCTCGAAAGTCTGATTAGTACGTTCGGACTGACCATTAGTTTGTGAATGAAATGATGTACTGAAATCCAATTGAGTTCCTAATTCCTCTTGTAGTTTACACCAAAACTGTGACGTAAACTGAGGTCATCTACCCGACACTATAGAGACTGACACTCTATGTAAACATACAATCCAGTCGACGTATAATTTCGCCAATCGTTCCACTCCATATGTCGTCTTAACAGGCAGAAAATGTGTCGATTTAGTCAATCGGTCCACTATCACCCAAATGGAATCATATCCAGCGGATGTCTTCGGTAATCCAACTACAAAATCCATCGTGATACGATCTCATTTCCACTCCGAAAGAGGTAGTTGTTGTAACAATCCAGAAAGACGCTGATGTTCAAACTTAACTTGCTGACAGGTCAAACACCAACTGGCAAACTCTGTTATGTCTTTCTTCATCCCTGGCCACCAATAGAACCCTCGAAGATCTTTATACATCTTAATGTACCCTAGATATACAGGGTATATGGAGTTGTGACCTTAAGTCATAATCTCTTCGCATAATCAACCCAAACCACAATACTCCCGAATCATCAACATTAAATTCAGGTATACCAGATGCTTTAAATTTTCTAATCAGACTTTGCATTTCAGAATCCTCCTTCTGCGATTCTCGTATCTGATCCAACAAAATAGGTCTCGCCTCAACGTGACCCAATAGAATCCCGAAATCATTAAGCTGTAATGTGACCCCATCCTCCATTAATTTCTGCAACTCATACACTGCTGGTCGCCTCTCCACTGCGATGTGAGCTAAACTCCCAATCGACTTTCTACTTAAGGCATCAACCACGACATTCGCTTTTCTTGGATAATATAATATAGTACAATCATAATCCTTTAACAACTCTAGCCAATGTCTCTGTCTCAAGTTTAGGTCTCGTTGCCCAAAAATATACTTTAAACTTTTATGATCCGTGAAGATCTCAAAAGTCTCTACGTCTAAGTAATGCCTCCAGATCTTGAGTGCGAACACAACTGCCGCTAACTCTAAGTCATATGTTGGATAATTTTGCTCATGCCTCTTAAGCTATCTTGAGGCATATGCAATCACCTTACCATGTTGTATCAACACACAACCCAAACCAACCCTCGAGGCATCACAGTACACTGAAAATCCTCCATAACCTGAAGGCAAAATCAACACTGGTGCGCTCATCAAACATTTCTTCAACTTGAGGAAACTGTCCTCACACCTATTATTCCAAACGAATGGAACTCCCTTTTGCGTCAACCGAGTCATAGGAGATGCGATCCTAGAAAAATCCTGGATAAACTTTCTATAGTACTCAACCATACCAAGGAAACTCCGTATCTTCGTAACGGTCTTAGGCCTCTCCCAATAGAGTACTGCCTCTACCTTTTTTGGATCTACCATAATGTCATCTCTAGACACTACGTGTCCTAGAAATGCCACCTGATTTAGCTAGAACTCGCATTTTGAGAACTTCGCACACAACTGATGCTCTCGTAAGGTCTGCAAGACTGACCTCAAGTGATCTTCATGCTCTTCCTTACTCCTCGAGTACACCAAAATGTCATCAATGAATACTATAACAAATCAATCTAAGTATGGCCTAAACACTCTGTTCATCATATCCATGAATACCGCTGACACATTAGTTAAACCGAACGACATCACAAGAAACTCATAGTGACCATACCTAGTTCGAAAAGCTGTCTTTAAAATATCCTCACCCCTGACTCTCAGCTGGTGATATCCCAATCTCAAGTCAATCTTAGAAAACCACTGTGTTCCCTGCAGCTGATCAAATAGATCATCTATCCTCGGCAACGGATATCGGTTATTCACCGTTACCTTATTCAACTGTCGGTAATCAATACACATTCAGAGACTCTCGTCATTCTTCTTAACAAATAACACTGGAATACCCCAAGGTGAAACACTAGGTCTAATAAATTCTTTATCCAACAACTCTCTCAATTGGCTCTCTAGTTCCTTCAACTCAGTTGGTGCCATCCGATATGGTGGAATCGATATTGGATCGGTACCCAGTTGTACCTCAATAGCAAATTCAACCTCTCGTTCAGGGGTTAATCCCGGTAAATCTTCAGGAAATACGTCAGAGAACTCATTTACCATAGGTACGTCCTCCAACTTCAATCCTGAACTAACCAGTTCTATAAGTACAAAGGTTAGGTAAGTTTTACAGCCACAACAAATCATATTTTCAGCTCTAACGGCTGATACGTACCCTCGACAACGCTATCATGCTCACCTTGATAACAGAATTCGCTTTGACCTGACAGGTGAAAGCATACTCTCTTTGTAAAATAGTCCAATGTAGTGTGCCAAGTTAAAAGCCAATTCATACCAAGTATAAAGTCGAACTCTCCGATGTCTAACAAAATCAAGTCAGCTATCAACTCGTGCCCCTCAACAACAATCACACAACCTCGGATTCCAGACTTAGTTAGCATCTTACTACCCAAAGGTGAAGATACTTCTAACATATAGTCTAACTGACTCAAAACCAACCCTGCTCGTTCTACAAAATATGGCATAACAAACGAATAAGATGCACCAGAATCAAATAATGTGTATGCAGAAATACTATAGACAAGTAACATACCAATTACTGTCGCATTGGATGTCTGTCCCTCTTGACATGTCAAATGATAAACTCGGGCATGTCCACCAGTAGCAGAGCTGCTCGGTCTGGCCTGACCACGACCTCTGTCCTGTCCACTATGATTACGAGCTCCTGAATCAGTGGTACCTCGGCATCCTCCTCTGTTAGCTCCCATACTAGCAGTGCCCGAAACTCCTACTACTGACTGAACCGACTGTGATCCTGACTCACATCTCAGCGGACAGTTAGCGATTATGTGCCCAGGCTGCCTACAGTGAAAATAAAGTCCTGCAGCCTTGGCACAAATACCAGAGTATCTCTTCCCACAAGTCTCACAAACTGCTTGTGAGGCTCCAACACTCTGAATCCCAGTAAGCACAACTGGTTGTATTACGCTGCTACTCTGGAACTTCTGCCTCTGTCCCTAAAGGGATATTTGCATCTGTAACCCAAATGAATACTCTGGCCACGACCCTACTGGCCTTTAGACACACTATCAACCTCCGCCCTCTTGGGCTCTTTCGGCTGCCTCTCATCCTGATACTCCATACTCCTCGTAGCATCAGAAATCTGTATAACTGTAGACTACCGCTGAGTTGTTACTACCTTTCTAAGCTTGAGTAACAAACCATTCAGAAATTTCCTTGCTAAGGCCTCCTCACTACGGGCCTCTGCAGGTGCATATCTACTCAACTCTCTGAATCGGTCTTCATACTCACTAACAGTCATACCAAGCTCCTGTCGAAACTCACTGAACTCATCTGCCTTCCTATCTCTCTCACTCGGAGGAAGAACATATAGTGTGAGCTCAGTCTTAAACTCTTCCCAGGAATGTATCCCCTAAGCCTCTGATCTTGCCACCATCTAGCGACTCGACCCTCTAACAGAAATGAGGCCAATCTAACCCTCGCCATATCATCGGTGAACTCCATCGCCTCAAAACATTGCTCAACCGTGAAGGTAAAATCTTGGGGATCCTCTCCCAACGTCCCAAAAAATCTCAGAGGAGAAAGCTTCATAAACCTAGCCAATCGAGACTCAGCATCCGACTGAGGTACTACTAGAGTCACTACAGGTGCAGGCGTAACTATCTCCGGCTGGGGTGGAAGAATAGGTGGTGCTGCTGTCACTGGCGAAACTGGTTGACCTCCAGTTGCCTGACCAGCTAACAAATCCTTGACTCGCTCCAAAACCTGAGTAAACCTCTCTAAAACATCCATCTGACTCGCAGGTGGTGGCTGAGATGTTGGTGTCGCAACCTCATACACACTAGCTACGTCAGGATGGCTTACTACAGATTGATCTGTTGCCTCAACTGGCACACACCTAGGCCTCTCACGGCCTCTACCGCGTCCTCTGCCACGACCTTTATCCATGTCTACAAAACAATATATATATATATATATATATATATATATATATATATATATA
>CAODLS011035860.1:0-10520 GCA_948243855.1 Flueggea neowawraea
GGTTACACTGATGTTGCCTTCCAAACTGATGTCGAGGACTGAAAATCACAATCTGGTTATGTGTTTTGTCTGAATGGAGGTGTTGTAAGCTGGAAGCTCTACGCAATACACCGTCACCGATTCTACTACAGAGTCTGAGTATATTGCAGCTTCAGAAGTTGCAAAAAAGGCTGTTTGGATTAGGAAGTTCATTACTGGATTAGGAAATTCATTACTGGATTAGGAGTTGTCCCAAGCATCCTAGATCCAATTGAACTCCATTGTGATAACAACGGGGCCATCGCACAGGCTAAGGAGCTCCGATCACACAAGAAATCAAACATATACTCATGAGGTACCATTTCATTCGAGAGATCGTCGAGATAGGAGATGTGAAGATATGCAAGATTCCTAGAGAAAATAATGTAGCAGATCCGCTAACCAAGCATTTAGCTAGGCCAAAGCATGAAAGTCATGTTAGATCCTTTGGGTTTAGGATTATGGTTGATTGGGACTAGTGCTAGTGGGAGATTGTTAGTGTAAGCCCTAACCCCAATGCATTGTATCCATATTATATTTTATATATATTATGATACATTATTTTATCTCATTATTATTCATGTCCATGTTTAATTTGATAAAACATCCATGAATAGTAATTATGCTTAAGTTATCAAATATGTGATTTGGATAGTAAAGCCTCCAAGCCTAAAAGAATATTATTCTAAATATCCCTGGTCGATTATTGTCATGGGAATGACAATGAACCAAGACTACTATGTACTTTGTGAGATGATCATGTTTTACTGGCCATAAGATATGAGACATCAATCAGAGAACATAGAACATGTTAGAGAACAGTGTTTTGGATCGATCCGCTTATGAGAATACTACATGGTTGAAAGGTCATAAGTATTTCTCATACAACATTTATACTAGAATCCCTCGATCTGAAATTATTATGGATTCTTAGGTGATTTCTCGTATACTTTGACGTACGCCTAACGTTATTTGTAATGAGTAACAAGTATGGGTATGATTGGGTATGTCATAAGTCATGCTAAGAAACATAAGTGAAGTCAAGGGATTGCCACTCTCGAAGAGAGAGAAGATATCACCGACCACTTGATTAGTGAAACTGAGTAGTGTGTGGTCACACCCAAACAAAGTGATAAGTGTTATCATTTGTTTGACTTAGTCAGGATCACTTATAGATCAATGAAATATTTTAGCATAAATAAGGGTGACCGGGTTCCATGCATTATGCTAATCATGATATCGATAGGCAAAGGGTTGTATAAGGTTGTAATTAGGTTATGTTGATTCATAATTGATATTCATTTCAATTTGGGTAATCATAATATCTTGCTAGAGACCAATTATGATTTATGAGTTTTAAATTAATTTTAAGCTCATTGCCAACATTGAATGAACTTACAGGATCGCACACAATAAAGATTTGGATTAGTTACAAAGATTCTCTCTTGGTATTAATTGAATTATTAAGATGATTAATTTGATTAATGAATAATAATTCAGAGTTTTATGATTTATGTGTTAAATAAAATTTAATTCATAGTCTATTAATGTAATGAGCTTTAAATATAAATCACTAGTTATTAAAGTTATGGTATTTAATTATGTGTGACATAATTCGACCTATATGAGTGGTTTATTAAATGATAATGTATCATATAATTAAAAGTCCAATTACATTAATCAAACCCATTAGAATTTTGGCACAGCCTAACCTAATTAGGAGTGAGAAAATTTGGCACACTCATCCTAATTAGGAGGAAGAAATTCGGCACACACCACCTCTCCTATTTTTTAGGAGTCACTTTCCTTGTTTGACAAGAATGAATTCGGCACATGCACTAATTAATTAGGAGTCCATGAATAATTAGGAGTTTTATTTTTGTGTGACAAGGAAAATAAAACCCTAATTTGTATGTGACAAAATTAATTAGGAAGTGATTATTCTTGTAAGACAAGAAAGGCAAACCTTATTGTGACTAGATTAGGAATTCGACACACTCCTTCTAGATTAGTAAGATACCGAATTCTTGGAGGACAAGGAGAGATAAATTTCGGCCTTATTATACACCTATTTAGGTCTCCTCTTATGCCTATAAATAGGGTGAACTCATTGCTATTCTTTCATGACTTGGCCGAATTAGTGAGTGCTACAAACAAAAGAAAGAAAATTATTTGTGAGTTTTAGAATAGAGATTCTAAAAGAAGTGCTAGCACACATTAGCCTAATCAACGATCTTGTGTGTGAGAGAGTAGAGGGGAGTCGTCTTTTGGCAGTCCTTATTGTGTGCGATCCTGTAGGTTCATTCAATGTTGGCAATGGGCCTAAAGTTAATTTAAAACTCATAAATCATAATTGGTCTCAAGCAAGACATTATGATTACCCAAATTAAAATGAATGTCAATTACGAATCAACATAACCTAATTACAATCTTATACAACCATTTGCCTCTCGAGATTAGAATTAGCATAAGGCATGGAACCGGTTACCCTCATTTATGCTAAAATATTTTCTTGATCTATTAGTGATCATACTTAATTCAAACAAATGACAACACTTATCACTTTTCTTGGGATATCTTCTCTCTTTTCGAGAATGACAATCCTCTCACTTCATTCATGTTCCTTAGCATGACTCATGGCATACACAATCATACTCATACTTGTTACTCATTACAAATAACGTTAGGCGTATGTCAAAGAACACGAGAAATCACCCAAGAATCCATAATGATTTCAGGTCGAGGGATTCAAGTATAAGCGTTGCATGAGAAATACTTATGACCTTTCAACCATGTAGTATTCTCACAAGCGGATCGATCCAAAACATTGTTCTCTAACATTCTATGTTCTCTGATTGACATCTCATATCCTATGACCAGTTAAACATGATCATTTCACAGAGTACATACTAGTCTTGGTTTATTGTCACTCCCATGACAACAATCGACTAGGACATTTAGAATAGTATTCTTTTATGCTTCAAGGTTTTATTATCCAAATCACATATTTGATAACTTAAGCATAATCACTATTCATGAATGTTTTATCAAATTAAACATGCACATGAATAATAATGAGATAAAATAATACGTCATAATATTTATATATAAAATATAATCTGGATACAATGCATTGGGGATAGGGCTTACACTGACACATGATGGACTTATAGTTTTGTATGTGCTCACGTAGGTCTTCCTTTTCTGTGAAGGTGGGGAGTTGAGGCATCCTGAACTTAGGGGAAAGGGGTTTCCCCATAATTTCCTTAGTGAAAGGGATTGCCCCTTCCTGGTGTCTCTGTTCAGCAGGTACCAACTTCTTATGTTCTAGGATTCCTTCGACTATCTTCTGGATGTCCTTCATATTCTTCGCACTTAATATGGACTGGTTGTCCAACTCTGCCTTCCTAGTGGGAGCTCTAGGAATCTCTTTGCAAGTTCTCTCCACTACTTATTGGTATTGTTCCCTATCTTTTCGTGGACCAAATATTCATTCATCTCATACATGGACTTCATGCCTCTCTTCATGAAATTGAGGACTAAAGTGGGGCTCTTGGTACTCAATAGCTTGAGCTTGGAGGTTCAAATGTTGTTCTTCATCTAGGGTGTTTTGCCTTTCAGCATCACCCCTACTCTCGGTAAGTGCATGAAGAAGTGAAATGACATTTACTTAAGGAGTTTTTTCCTTGAGCATAAACATTATCTCCTTCAGCATTCTACTATTTTTTTCATTTTCCTTCTCCAGTGCCTCATAGTCATTGAGCAAAGCCATTGGGTTGTTGGTTCCTGAGACACCGGCTTTAGCGAGGATTCCCTGAGGTACTTGGGGGTTCAGAGGACTGTTGATGTTTTGGGCACCATCATTATCAGTGTGGCCGGTGACTTGGGATCTCGTCCTCACCACCATATTGTGCATCAAGGAATTGGAATAACTTTGGGGGAAGGTTCTGAGAAGTACCCTAGGGTAGGTTCTGAGGAGTTCTTTAAGGTAGATCCTGAAGGAGTTCTCCAAGGTATATGGCTCCAAAGAATGACTTTGAGGAGTGGTCCAAGGTTGATGACTCCAAGGAATGGCTCTGGGGATGTTTTAGAGAAAATTTTGAAGTTTCTACGGAGAAGATTCCTAAGAATTTCTCCGAGAGCTTCTCAAAAATAAACTTGCCAAGACCTTTTAAGGATGAAAAAGATCAAACTCCGACTTTGTTTAAATGAGAAAGAATGTTGAAAGAAATCAAAGACAAAAAGCTATGAACGGTTAAAAATACAGCTTTTCACTTGTTGCCTCAAATGCGCAACAGGAAAAGACTGGATGAATTATAGATCACGAACACTTTGAGTCGCCTTTGAATCTGCAAGAACAAAATCAAAATGAGGTCGGTTGATCCCCGAGGGACTCTCCGACGCTTAAGTTAGTATTTAGTTCGATAAAGCTTTAGGTGTAAAGTATAGGTATAGAGAATGTACCTTTGAAATGTGATGGATGCATCTATTTATAGAATAAGAGTAGTGGCATAAACGTAATTTCTACAAATATTCTTAGAATAAAGCCTCTTTTGTGGGCTTCTGAATTTGTTTAATGAGTTGAGCTAAATAGGTCTGAGTCCATGTTACACCATATTCCATTCATTTTTCTCTCAACCATATGTCTCTTTGTCTCCCCTCCCAAATGTGCTCTCTCTCTCTCTCTCTGTCTTTGTCTTACTCTCGCCATTAAGGCTGCCATGAACGTCAACAAATGGAGGTGCTCGCTCCATCGCGACGCATCAGTTTTTCTAGTCAAATATGGAGGTCGTTAAAGTTATAGATCTCTCTCGCAGTCTCGATCTCCACTTCTTTGCTCTGACGTGGCCTCCATCTCCGTTAGCGGCAGTGGTTACCAGTGCATTCGATATCGTCTATATCTAGTGGCAGAGCCAGAATTTCCCCGACGTGGGATCAGACCGATGCTACGCTATAATGGACTAAAATGATTTTTTTATAACAAGACATATCCTGATATTTTTAAATTGGCAGGCTTTTGTGAGTTTCTATTTGCATCATTTATAGCATGTTATTTATCTAGAGAGCAATGCCACTTTCTATTTAACGGGAAGTCCATGACTATTCTGTAATTTTTAATAATGAACAAATGAACAATCAAAAAGATGCATTTTTGTTACTCACGTTGAAAGTATTGTCACCCAAATAAGCTCTACACAATCAACCTAAAGGAGCCTTTGTTCTATTGGGATCACATCATATGTAATAAGATGAGTGAATGGTCAAAGCTTCCACCAGCGTGCAAACAAATAACAAACATAATTCATTTCTCGTATACAAAAATCAAACACATAATTCAGTCTCCACCTTCCCTCAATTTGAACATTTTGGAGGAAGTCAACCCGCCAAAAATAATGTGCAATTATCTATTTGAAGTAAAGTTTCGACAGAAAAGAGCAATTTAATGCCAACTAATTGATACTATTATTCTTAATATAAATCAAACTTTAGGAATTGCATCTAGCCTAATTCATTGAAATCTTTCCATGAATTGATTACTACAAGATGACATCAAATAGATGACCAAGCAACCCAATTTCGGTAATGCCAAAGCAACAACTAAAGATGAATATCCCTAAAACCACATAATAATCACAATTCTGAAAGCGCAACTATGCCTCTAGAGAAAAGCAGACTCTCAAGCTCAACTAATTAATAAAAAAGCCTAACAATTACAACAGCCTAATTAATTGAAATTAGAAGAAAAAGAAAAGAGTTGAAAGGAGCAAGGCGACTTACCGGCGCATATTGAAGGACAGAGACGACAATCAACAGAGTGGCGGTGGCGGGCTCTCTTCTTCTCCTGCTGCGTAGCTGCGTTTTGGGATTGCTTAGAGAAGAGAAGTCGAGAATGAAAGGGAGGGGTTTAAAACAAAAAAAAAATGGCTTCACTGCAGCTGATGGGTTTCTGAGTTGTAGGGGAAGATGATAAAACCAGTGGTGGCGGAGGGTGGGGGTACCTCCCACCTCTGGTGGGGTCGGCCGCCCACACTCGCCCCCACCTGGATTCGTGCCTATCTATATCTCCGCTGAAGTTATGAAAGATTTTGGTTGCACTAGAGTTTCAAAACCTTAGCTAGCTACTGCCAACAAGTGAAATTAAGTACCATTACCTATTTTTGATGAAAATTACAGTATCAACCCCTTGTCCCTAGGAATTTTGCATAATAGTCCCTAAAATTACTATAAGCCCCAAAATTGGATGGTACGCCTACAAAATTAAATTTATACACAACTCTATACGGTTGTACACGCTATGTACACGTGTATACATGCATGTACACTTGTGTACAACTTTTAAAAAATTGATCAAAAGAATGAGAGAATGTTTGTACACGTTGTGTACACTCTTGTACACAATCTGTACACCAATGCCCTCCTACGTAAATCTTAGAATAAATCCGAAATGATATTTAGTGCAAAAAATAATTATTTTTTCTAGTTTTAAAAATTAAATACTAATTTTAGGCTTGTCCACATTTGTACACATTCTGTCCATGCTCTATACACGATTGTACATTGGTTGTCCACACTCATCTGACAATTTCTTTTAGTCGATTTTTCCTGTTTTTTCACGATAAATTGAAGCCAATTTCAATTTCTTATGAAAAAATTTTAAAGTTGCTATTTTTTTTTTAAAAGGATGGCATTATAGAAAATAGTAAAATACGAGGCGACATTTGAGTTTTTTTGGGTCAAATCCACGACGGTCCTTGAGGTTTGGCCATATCTCCAATGTGGTCTCCCATTTTTCAAAATTATCCGTTTTGATCCCTGACCCTTCTTCTGTCAGTTAAGTTTAACGGGACATGTCAAACTTGCTGATGTTGTAACGGACCCCAATAAGAACACGATTTCTATACCGAAATTGCCTTTTGGGTTCTGTTTTATTTTGAAATGTTGACTCTCTATCTCTCTCCCCAAAACCATTATTCTGGTTCTCTCTCTCTCACACACATCAAAGAACCCAACCAGACTATTTCAAATCAAACCTCAACTAAAAAGCTCAAGAATCTTAATTCAAGAACAGACCTACCGATCTTCACCAATCCAAATGACGAAAGCAAATCGAACCCAGATTTTGAATGACAAAAACATGCATGAAGTCCCTAATTTTGAATGATAAAAACATGAAACAATGAAGATCTAGACTGCTTTGAAGTGTGACCACTTTAAGTCTACTCAATATATATTGCAGGAAACAAAGACGTAACATAAGAAATGGAGAAGCAAGCATGCAAACAGAAATAGATGTACCTCTTCAATTTATAAATCAAACAAAGGAATCAAGCGATTTTTTGTACATAGAAGCAACAAAATAAACGGTGAAAAGCTTGTAAACAAATAGAGAGGTTCACTAAATCCACCAGCTTAGTAAGATCTAACACAAATAGTTAATAATTCAGATACTGAATCAAGAATTACTCGCCCACACCGCTACATCCAGTTCTTCCTTTTCAAAACCCATATCACTACATCGTTGTTGCTACCCAAATTTCCTAAAATCTTTATAAACAGATGGGTGTGTCTCTATTGCTTGAAATTGATAAACCCATTAAATCAAAGCCAAAATTAATCCAGTAAATCAAATTAGATTGATAATAGCAAGAAAAAAAGAACCATGATTGACCAGTGAGTAGCTTAGCATTTCTACTTCTTTCTTCTTTGACTTGAGCGAGCTTCTTAGAGGCTTTCTCAAGAAAATCTTCAATGACCCACCTTCGTCAGAGAGGTCGGTGCCGAGCTTCACAGACGTCAAGGCTCTTACTTTGTTCTCTATCATCCCATGCAAGTTTGCCATTGATTAAACCCATTGATTTTGATTTCTCAAAGCAAAGACACAACCCTGAAGCAAGCTCAAAAAATGGAAAATCACAATCAATCAACATAACAAAATACTGAATAATCAAAAAAAACAAAGAAAGAATCAGAAAAGAAGAAATCAAAACCTGTTTTGATTTCAAATTATATGTTTGAACCCAAAAGACAACATGAGAGAAGAATCAGGTCTCCATCACTCTCCATCGTCGTCATTGTCCTATGAGATGACAATCGAAGAGGTGGTGGTGGCAGAGAGAGTAAGAGAGGAGGAAGAGGGAATGCGGAAAGAAGAGACAAAGATGACGAAGAAAGGGGTCAGAGATCGATAAAAAGAGAAATCAGTGGTGGAGAAATATATGAGAGGAGAATTTTACGAGAAAGAGAGAGAGGGACTTTTACCGGAAAGAGAGGGGTTGCGGGAGAGTGAAGAGAGAGGGAATGAAAGGTAAAGTCAAGAGGGAGGGAAAGAAAGTGGCCTTACTAATGTGGCATAAGCATTTTAGACATTTTGCATTTCCCGTTAAACTTAACTGACGGAAGAGGAGGTCAGAAATCAAAACGAATAATTTTGAAAACTGGGGGACTGTAATGGAGATATAGTCAAACCTCAAGGATTGCGATAGATTTGACTCTTTTTTTTCCTCCTATATATAATAGTGTAATTTACCCAAGTACTTACCTGCAATACATTAAAACCAAGGCCGAAGCTCAAATTTTTGGAATTCCTCACCAAACTCAGTATCTTTATGGTATGCAAAATCTAATCGAAGGAGTTTTGAGTTCATAAGCGGTTCAACTAGTGGACTGTCATAAATTTAGCGGCTGCGAATTTAATCTTGTTAACCAATAGACTTATCGGCTAATGATATTGAAGTTGTTTTTTAAACTTAGATGTATATTTTGAAATTAAATTTAAGATAAAAAATAAATAAAATATGAGAAGTATGGCAATGTTCTAAGAAAAAATATACGTCACTTAGGCGCTTGGTGTTTGATATAGAGACGCAAGAAGGCAAGAGAGGGAAAGATAGGCGCCGATGAAATGAGATCACATGATTTGAAAGGCACAATGGTATCTCTCCGCGATTGAAAGGCACATGAAGTAAACAAAATTGAAAGGCACATGATTTGATCGATTGAATGAAAGTCCACAATGGTATCTCTCCGCGAAGCACCCAACCCC
Source organism: Flueggea neowawraea (assembly GCA_948243855.1). Lineage (NCBI taxonomy): Eukaryota > Viridiplantae > Streptophyta > Magnoliopsida > Malpighiales > Phyllanthaceae > Flueggea > Flueggea neowawraea. Next base: position 9,062 of record CAODLS011035860.1, read on the forward strand.
GTTTCTTTATTCGCCCAAAATTGACCTCACTTTCGATGCATTTAATTTAGGCCCACGCATACTGGACTTGCCTCGAAGTCTCCTTAAAGTCACACTCTCCCGCACCCTTTCTCATCCCTTACACGCTCCCCTTCCTTTACGTGTCAAACACTTATAGCTGCAGTTCTTGACTCCTCTTATCCTTTCGTTCCTTGCATTAATTTTTCCATCGCTCTTGCACCTCAACCACCCCCCGCGCTTGGACTAATGCATCTATGTAACAACATAGAAGAAGCGGACAGCTTTGATTTGAAATGCTAAAATATGCTCTACTCTTTCTTTGTATTCGTAACTGAATTGAACATGTTATATTCGAAATGAAACAACAAAGTTAACAAAGAACGAAACTTATGTTTCAATTTACCCTCCTCTCCCAACTTAAACAAAAAAAATTATGACCATATCATCTCATTCTTATCCCCCAAAGTGAAGAAGAAAAAAATAAATGAAACTTACAAAAAGGGAAATTAAAGAAACTCAGAATTCCAAGAAACGATTGACTTCCTAATTAACAAAACAGAAAAAAAGAATCAATGAGACCCATATCTACTAATTAATCTCTGTTGCTGTTGCTGTTATTGTTGTTTCCTTTATTGCCATCTCCGATTATGGAGGTGATGGCAACTGCAAGTGCTGCCGTGAAGTTAGGATCAGCGGTTATGGCAGCGGTGGCAGCACTCACTGTATCCACAAGAGAAGGATGCTGCGACGGGTGTGACTGGGGGAATTCAGCTTGGTGGCCCAATTGTAAGGAACCTATATGATCTCCAGACAAATGTAGGCCAGAAAATTTAGACTGATTATAGAGTGCTTGACCAAAGACATGCTGCAATTGGGGGTTTGGGACTGAGGCGCCACTGTTTTGAGGGTTGCCTTGGAAGGGTACTTGGAATTGGGTTGGGGATCTTTGGGCGTGTAGTGGATTTGGGTTTTGAGTGAGGTCAAGTGTAACGGTTGGGAATGGAGGTGAAGCCGAAATTGTTGCCATACTTGAAGAGCAAGGAAGAATTGCTCTTGCTAGCAGATTTGGGTTCATAATCCCATCCGCACTTGACATTGAACCTGAAAGCAGCATACTTGCTGCTGCTGTAGTTGTGGATGCCATTGCCATTGCGACTGGAGGCAAAGGGTGGTTGTGATTGCCTTCGTATGTTGTTATCAAGATTGTCCGGTCCTCTGCACAACGTTGTACCTGAAATTCAACGAACAAAATAATTAAACATCAGTTTTTGAGGAAGAATTTTTCCTTTTTATTGAATTGTGACAATTAGAATGGAATAAGGGGACAAGAACATACTTGCTTTCGAACCGGACAACCGACAGCCATGGTGCAACGATAGTAAGCTCTAGGACAAGGGTTTCCTTTTGCCATCTTTTGTCCGTATTTTCGCCATTGGCATCCGTCAGATATCTGTGATCA
>CAODLS011035870.1:0-12078 GCA_948243855.1 Flueggea neowawraea
GTTTGAGAAATTGTGTTTTTGGACCTCGAGAACTAAGCTCAGTAATGGGCCTAGGCCGAAGCCCATTTGGCCATTCCAACATGACTAATCACTCATCTAATAAGTGCTCTCGAATCCACAAAACAACATCAATTTAGTTTCGTGCCAAAACCAACATTGATTCGATCTTCTCCTAATCAGTTTACACAATTTTTGTTAAAACAATTAACTGAAACATTGCATAAACCTATATGATGTTTTAAGCATATAAAATCCAATTATATAAACTTAAAACTACTAAAATAAGAATATTTTAGCTACTATCCAAAATTAAATTAAGGCTTGAAAACCCTAAAATAAGTTTCTTTTGATCCAAATAAAACATATGAACACTTATAGTTGTTTATTAACCATGTTAGACACCTAACTTAGCTTGTATGGACACCATCAATGTTTATTCAAAAACATCCATTAAACATGTTTAAACACATTAGATAAATCTAATTAATCATATTACATGTTTAACCTATGCCATCACACAAAAACGGCACTAAAGATAAAATTCCAGCAGCATGTTTTATCTCCAAAACCAAAATTGGGCAACATGTTTTGATGATTTTTAGCATGAGGTGGCTCTGATACCACTGTAGGGTTTCGATGTACATTATCAGAGGTTTAACACAGTGGAAGCAAAAAAAATTTCATCTAAAACAAGCCAAGATGCACTCACGAGAAATCACAATCAAAACATAATAACAAGGAACAAGATGTGTGCCAAATTTATACCTTTTCCTTTGAGCTATGTGTGCTGAATTTTAAACACCAATAGAGCCCATACAGAAAAAAAAGTTAAGGTATCTTTCCCCTCACCTTGATGCCAATGAGAAGGACTGCAAATCGCTACTCCTCTCTACGTTCACACACACACAAAAAACTATGTGGTTAAGGGGATGTGCTAGCAACAACAAAATCTTCCCAAACAAAACAGGGCATTCGGCTTTGGCTTTAAGCAAAGAGAATGATGTCTCTTTGTTTAAGCTATAACCAGAGGTTATTATAGAGGCTTATAAGGAAAAAAGAAAGGGTTTTGCTTCTGTTTTTCCTTCTCAAATTCGTTTGGACCTAGAAGAGAAGAGAAGAGAGTTGTGTTAGCCAAAAGGGGTTACGGTTTTTTTTTTTGCACACATCAATTGGCAGCCGAAATTATTCATTAATAAATCCCTAATATCCTCCAATATATTCAGTTTTTTAGGTACTTAAAACACCATAAAATCTGCTGGAATTAATCATCAAAAACCAGCCAGAATTATTCAATGTAGTGTCATAGTTTGACCAAACTACTTTATGTTTTAAGAGTAATTTTCTAACACAACCTCTTCCCTTCTTTTCCTCATTTAATATCTGATTATTAAATCAATATCCAGACCTAAATCCACATCCAATGTGGGCCTCCCATGTGTGCCTCATATGGCCCAAAATTATTTTATCCAATAAAATAAATGCCCTGGTAGAAAGATGATTTTACCCTTAACCTAGTTTTCGATCGTGTGCGATCCTGTAGGTCTATTCAATGTTAGCAATGGGGCTTAGGCCCATAAATCATAGGCGGTCTCCAGCAAGACACTAAGATTACCCAAATTGAATAGATGTTAATTGGCATTAATAAGACCTAATGCAACCTTATACAACCCTTTGCCTCTCGATATCCTGATTAGCATAAGGCATTGACCTAGTCATCATTATTAATTGCTTAATCATTTTCTTAACTATCTGGTAAGATTGATTATGTCAAATAAATGATGTCTCTTATTATTTCATTTGGGTGTGGCCACGCACTACTCAATCTCTACCAATCAAGTCGCCGGTGATATATTCTCTCTTTACGAAAGGGGCAATCCCATCAATTAACTCATGTTTCTTTGCCAGACTCTCCACATACCCAATCATACCCATACTTGTCAACCAGTTACGACCACATTAGGTGTATGTCAAAGTATACGACAAGTCACCAAAAACCCCATAGTGATTTTAGGTCTGAGAATTCCGATATAAGCATTGCATGAGAATGACTTGCCATAATGCAGTATTCTCATTAGCGGATCGAATCCAGATACCTTGTTCCAAACTTTCTGTCTATGAACTCTGATAGATATTCCCTATCCATGAACCGTAGAACATGATCATCGCATAGAGCTTCATACTAGTCTTAGTTTATTTCCGCTCTCGTGGTTATAATCGACTAAGGATGTTTAGAATGAAATTCTTTATCACTTCCAGGTTCTACTATCAAGGTCCTCAACCTTGATAACTCAAGTGCCGAATATTCATTCATGGACATTTTATCAATCATATATGCACAGAAAATAAATGAATGATAAAATTATGCCTCATATTTTTATTTCCAAAATAAAAGGTACATATACGATGGATTGTTTCTTTGAGTTTTTGGTTGTATTAATAGCCAAAAGGGCTTACAAGAAACCTAACAATTAGTATAAGAGACAAGTTGCATGCCTTTCAATTCATATTTGGTGTTTTTTGTTGGTGAAAATCAGTTTGTTCATGTGTTTAAGTGTTAAATGCAAATCTGGAATTTTAAGCTTTTGCTTGGCCGAATATTTTTGGTTTGTTTGGGCTATTTGGTTGTTGATTAAGTTGTTTTAAAGTGTTTAAAAGTTAATCTAGGGTTTTTTTCAGAGAAGAACCAAATCTGAAATTTTGTTAATAACCTAGCCAAACATGTTTTGTAATTAGTTAAAGTGGTTAACTTGTTAAAAACAAACATGCATGTTAATTAGTTAATATGTTATGTTACTAAAGAATTTTAGGGCTTATATAATTATGTTCATATCTATTTTGGTTAATAAATTAGGCCTAAAACATGTTAATAAGATTAACAAAAGGTCTTAATCATAGATGCTTTAATTTTATTAGTCGATTACATGATATTAATTGAAATATGTTTTGATTTTTCATGTGTGACTAGATCTGTTTTTTATGTTTTTATGTGTGATTTAAAGTATTTATTTTCATTCTTAAGTATGATATTTATGTTTATATTTAAAGTGGTTAAATTATGACATCTAAAATGGTTAAAAGAAATTGACTAAATCGATTAACGACATGAATCAAAATAGTATCATAAATATGGTTTTAAGAACAACTCATTTGATGAGTATGCAAAGTGTTTGACATAATGGGCCGAAGCCTAAGCCCTTAATCGGGTTGGTTCTTAGAGTTAGAGAATATGAAATTTCTATAACGGCTATGAACCAAACCTAAAATCTGATTGTATTTTTCGTTCATGTGCTTAGTACATTACAATGTGATTGTATTTTTTGTGTGTTTATGTTTTTTCATGGATGAATTTGCATGGTGCATTTCATGGGCCTATTTTGGGTTTGTAATATTAAATACGGCCTGCGAGCCGTCTAAATTTTTATGTAAAATTTATTTTCTTAGAATAGACGTCTTTCGTATTTAATAAAGTCTTTGTAATCAATACCGAAGACAAAGCCCAAAAGGAGGAGATCCGGCCCAACTCAAAGAATCTATTTGTAATAGGATTTTAGAGTTAGGTTTTGGCCCATGAAATGTCACGTTTAATTTTATGCACCATTTATATATACTATGCATGAATGGATGAATGAAAACTCTTGTTTGCCATGTAAGCCATAACTAAATTGAATCCCAAAAAATATTAAGCCGTAAATTGCCTTCCTAATTCGAAAACTTGTTGAGGCATCGATCGTCGAAGCATGTGCTATGCCAAAGCTAGGCACGTTAGGTTATCTTTATGGGGGCAAGTGTTAAGGTAATGGTTATGCTTAACGCTCGAATATAGGTTTAGCTTAACGTGGGTAGTAGGACTGTCCTGGCCCTAGGCAATTAATTGGATAAGTGCCTAAACATTAGATGTTAGTCCCATTGGAAGGAGTTCCTACCTAAATAGCAAAGTCTTAGGTGTATAAGCTCATCCTGACTAGGACGAAGTGAAATATGGATCTTCACCCACAACCAAATCACTAACACAAATTATTTATTGGGATATTAAATCAAAATTATGGGATTAATAATAAAAGACCTCAATACTAATATTTTGCCTATTTACTCTGTAGATTGAATTAAATGGAAATACCAAACAACTCCACATTCTCTTTGCGATCAGTCCTTGAAAAGGACAAGTTAAGTGGCCCAAACTTCATTGACCGGTCTCGAAATTTGAGAATTGTTCTCAAATAAGAGAAAAGACTAGAAGTGTTGGACCATTCCTTGCCAAATGAACCAGCCCGCAACGCTTTTGCGACTGTGAGAGAGTCTTACGAAAAGAAAAGGAGTGATTATAATGACATCACATGCCTGATGTTAGCCACTATAGTCCCCAAATTGCAAAAGCAATTCATGGATCAAGACGCTTTCACCATAATGGCCAATCTTAAGGAAATGTTCCAAGAGCAGGCCCGTCACGAAAGGTTCGTGGCAACAAAGGCATTAACACATTACATAATGGCCCCGAGTACTTCAGTAAGTGCCCTTGTACTCAAGATGAAGGGTATATTGAAACGTTCCACAAACTTGAGGCGCCCATTAGCAATGAACTCACTATGTACCTAATTTTAGCGTCATTGCCTAGTAGTTATGACCAATTCGTCATGAACTATAGTATGCACAAGTTTAATTAATCAATTGCCCAGCTGCATGGGATGCTTAAAAATGCCGAGAAAAATATCAAGAGTATCAACTCTGTGTTGCTGGTTTGTAAGGACATTAGAAAGGGTGATAAGGGAGAAAACAAGCTTAAGCCCAAGCCCAAGGACAAGGTTAGACTTATGTCCAAAGGCAAAGGGCTCAAGGTTCCTAAGCCCAAGCCATTGAAGGAGTGTGTGTGCTTCCACTGTAACAATGATGGGCATTGGAAATGAAATTGCCCTCTCTACTTGGAAGAGCTAAAGAAGGTCAAATGTGGGCCTTTACTTCAGGTATCATTGTTATTGAATTCAATCTTTCTATTTCAACTTCTTGGGTATTAGATACCGGATGTGGTTCTCACATTTGTTCGAATGTGCAGGGACTTTGAAATAGAAGAGCCTTGGCGAAAGGTGAAGTCGACCTCCGCGTGGGCAATTGAGCAAGAGTTGCGGCCTTAGAAACTGGGGATTATTATTTGACTTGGCCCAGTGGGCTTGTAATTGTTTTGAATAATTGTTATTTTGTGCCTACTATAAGCAGAAACATTATTTCAGTTTCTTGTTTAGATAATGATGGATTTTCTTTCATTATTAAAAATAATGAAATTTCAATTCATATAAAGGACGTTTTTTTATGGCAAACCGTTGCTTAGTAATGGACTCTATGTTATAGACTTAAAAACACACGAACCCATTTATAACATTGATACTAAAAAGGTTAAAACTAACGAGTTAAATCCTACATACTTTTGGCACTGTCGTTTAGGACACGTAAATGAGAAACGCATTTCAAGACTCCATCAAGATGGAATTCTTGGCTCATTCGATTTTGAATCTTATGAGATATGCGAATCATACTTGCGTGGAAAAATGACTAAAGCCCCTTTCAACAAACAAAGTGAAAAGGCAAGTGACTTGTTGGCCCTAATACATACTGATGTATGTGGACCATTAAGTACATATACTATAGGTGGTTTTAACAACTTCATTACATTCACGGATGACTTTAGTAGATATGGCTATGTCTATCTAATGAAGAACAAGTTTGAAACCTTTGAAAAGTTCAAAGAATACAAGAATGAAGTACAAAACCAACTAGGCAAGAGTATTAAAGCCATTCGATCCGATCAGGGTGGAGAATACTTAAGCTTAGAGTTTGACAAATATCTTAAAGAGTGTGAAATAGTTTTACAGCTCACTCTTCCAGGAACGCCACAATGGAATGGTGTGTTTGAAAGGAGGAATCAAAAACTAGTAGATATTGTTCGATCTATGATGAGTCAAATATATCTTCTAATATCATTCTGAGGTTTTTCCCTTGAGACTGCAGGGCTCCTGCTAAATAGAACTCCAACTAAAGCAGTTGAGAAGACACCATATGTGATATGGAAGGAAAGAAAGCCTAATTTTTCTTTTCCAAGGATTTGGGGCTGCAAATCCTATGTTAAGAAGTTAACATCATATAAGCTTGCTTCTAAATCCAAAAAATGCTTGTTTGTGGGATATCCTAAGGAAACTAAAGGATGTTATTTCTAGAACCCAAACGAGAACAAAGTGTTTGTTGCTCGAAAAGCTATTTTTCTTGAAAAGGAGTTCATCCTCAAGACAAACAGTGGGACTATAGTACAACTCGAATAAGTTCAAGTTCCAAAAACTCCTATTGAGGATAGTTTGGAAATGGGAGTGGATTCATAAGAAATTGTGGAATCCGAACCCATTACACAAGTACCTAGAAGATCAAGTAGGATTCATCACGAGTCTGAGAGATATGGATTTCTCATTACCGACGATCAAAGTATAGTACTAGTGGATCATAACGATCCCACTTCCTACCAAGAGGCAATTGAAAATCTTAACTCGGTTAAATGGCTTGGAGCTATGGAATCTGAAATGCAGTCAATGTACACCAACAAAGTATGGACTTTGGTTGATCCACCTGAGGGTGCTCAGGTCATTGAATGCAAATGGATTTTCAAAGAAAAAGCCGGTGGTGTCTTTAAAGGTAGACTAGTGGCTAAAGGTTTTAGAGAAACTCATGGTATCGACTATGATAAAACCCTTTCGCCAGTAGTCATACTCAAATCCATAAGGATTCTACTTGCCATAGCCACATATTATGACTATGAGATATGAAAAATGGATGTCAAAATCACTTTCCTTATTGGAAAACTTTTAGAGGATGTGTACATGACACAACCCGAGGGTTTTGTAGATCCAATGAATCTTAAAAAGGTTTGCAAGTGTAAAAGAGCCATGTATGGATTGAAGCAAGCATCACGAACTTGTAATCTTCATTTTGATGAGGCGTTCAAAGATTTTGGTTTCCTCAAAAGCGAAGATGAGGCTTGCGTGTACAAGAAGGCTAGTGGGAGCATTGTAGTGTTTCTCGACTTATCTATGGACGACATCTTACTCATTGGAAATGACATTCCAAAATTGTTAAAGGTTAAGCAATGGCTTGGAACATGTTTCTCAATTAAAGACTTAGGAGAAGCCGAATCCATATTGGGTATAAGGATCGATAGGGATAGATCGCAATGGCTCTTAAGACTAAGTCAATAAGAGTACATATACAAAGTATTGAAACAGCTTCGTATGGTTGACTCTAAGAAAGGGTCCATACCATTGAGTCAAGGTATTTTTCTAAGCAAGAAGGATTGTCCTTCTACAAAAGAACAAAGGGAATACATGAGTAGGATTCTGTATGCATCTACTATTAGATCCATCATGTATGTCATGTTATGTACTCGATTAGATTTCGCATATTCACTAATTGTAACTAGCAGATTCCAATAGGATCCAAGTGAAAACCGTTGGACTGTTGTTAAAGGGATTCTAAAGTACTTGAGAAGGACTAAAGATCTCTTCTTAGTGTACGGTGGTCATAAAGAGCTCATCGTAAATGATTACGTTGATGTTGCTTTCCAGACCAATGCTGAAGACTCAAAATCGCAATCAGGATACATGTTTTGTTTGAATGGAGGTGTTGTAAGCTGAAAAAGCTCAAAGCAGGACACCGTCGCCGATTCTACTACAGAGTCTAAGTACATTGCAGCTTAGGAAGCTGCAAAATAGGCTGTTTGGATTAGGAAGTTCATCACTGGTCTAGGGGTTATCCCAAGCGTCCTAGATCCCGTTGAGCTATTTTGTGAAAAAAACGAGGCAATCGCACAGGCCAAAGAGCGTCGGTCACACCAAAAGTCCAAACACATACTTAGGAGGTTCCATCTCATTCGAGCGATCATCAATAGAGGAGATGTGAAGATATGCAAAGTATCGGGTGAAGACAATGTAGCGGATCCTCTGACCAAGCAGTTACCTAGAGATAGATATGAGTGTCATGTTAGGTCTTTTGGTCTTATGATCATGCCTAATTGGGACTAGTGCTAGTAGGAGATTGTTAGTGTAAGCCCTAGCCCCAGGCACATTGTATTCAAACCCTTTTATATTTGATATATATATGTGGCATTTTTTATCATGTTTCTTATTTCTATGCATATTTAATTGGATGAATTATCTGTGGATAGTGGTTCTGATTAAGTTATAAAATATGATTTTGATAGTAAAATCTTAATCCGTAAAATAACACTATTCTAAATATCTATAGTCAATCATTGTATTGGGAATGGTAATGAAAGAAGACTAGTATGTACCTTATGGGATGATCCTATTTTACGGATCATAGGATATGAGATATCGATTAGAGTACATAGATAAATGTTAGTGAATAGTGTGTTTGGATTGATCCATTCATGAGAATATTACATGGTAGCATGTCATAAGTATTTCTTGTGCAACGCTTAGACTCGAACCCTTCGACCTAAAATCACTATGGATTCTTAGGTGATTTGTCGTATACTTTGACATACAACTAATGTGGCAATAACTGGTTGACTAGTACGAGTATGGTTGGGTATGCCAGGAGTCACGCTGAGAAACATGAGTGAAGTGGAGGAATTGCCACTCTCGTAAAAAGAGAAGATATAATAGGCCACTTGATAAGTGAGACTGAGTAGTGTATGGCCATACCCAAATAGGATGATAAGAGTTATCATCTATTTGACTTAGTCAGTATCACTAAAAGATCAAGGAAATGATTTAGCGCTAGATAAGGATGATTTTCCATGCCCTATGCTAATCTTGATATCAAGAGGCAAGGGGTTGCATAAGGTTGCGACAAGTCTTGTTAATGCGTATTGACATTCGTTCAATTTGGGTAATCATAATGTCTTGCTAGATACCGCTTATGATTTATGAGCTCTAGGCCCATTGCCAACATTGAATGGACCTACAAGACCGCACACGATAAAACCGGTTAAAGAAAAGAAAAAAATGCATCTTTCTTAATGTGCCACTTATTTATATAGATAAGATAAGTTGGGCCTTATAATTTTTGGGACATGCATTGAGGCCCATTGAGTGTCAATTTCGGCCCAATGAATATTGACTAATTAAATTAGTTAATTAGTTAATGGAAGAAGAGAAAATAAGGCATTGTCATGAGTTTTATAATGGCTTGGACTTAACTATATGATTAGTTTTCAACCCAAACCATTATATCTTTAAGCCTTATTTTAAGAGAGGGTGGCCAACCCATTTGAGACCTAAGTAAGTTGAAGAAATCTGGTCATAAGTGGGCATTAGGGTTCGGCTAGTATAAGAAGGAAGGAAGAGAAAGATGTGCAAGGGTTTTTTCCATTCTTCCTCTCTTTCTTCCAACCCTAGCCATCCACCTCTTTCTCAACTCTCTCATCTCTTTTATTCACATGTCCAACCGAAATTTTAAAGGAAAAAAGGAAAGGATACCTGATTCCTTCTCCTATCATTGCGATTAAAAGGCTTTCAAACTTGTTTTGAATAAGAGAACACATTTATGTTCCTTGGATGGTTTCTTCGTGTTTTTGGCTGTATTAATAACCAAAAGGGCTTAAGAGAAACCTAACAATATATGCCTAATATATTTGCCTTGTTCGAGTTGATGTCGAAAATTTAGTCATCAAGATGTCTTGCTACCAAACGTTTGGGTGAATTTTATAATTCTTTCTTTGTAAGTTGGATCTTTTACTATATACACTTGCAAACTTTCCTCCTCCAAATGCTTTCTTTTTAGAGTAGAATGATCAGTTTGTTTTTGCGCTTCTTTTTGATTGCTTTGTAGTATCTCCAAGTTAACTGGAGCCTACCACTGCTTTTCTCCTGAATGCAGTATACCTTTGAGTTATTCTTGATTATTCATCCATATTAATCAAAATATTTGAAGGCTCTAAACTCAGAAGATAATAATTGAATCAAGTTAATATCCACAAAGCCTGAAGCAGGGAAGGAAAAGAAGTGGCTTGTTGTTGGAATTCCATTGCTTAATCGAATGAGTGATACACCGAAATTTGACAGAAGACTGAGCAGACTATTGAATGAGGTATTTCTTCTCTTTTCTTTCTTTCTTTAATGAGACTTCTAAAAATAGTACTAAGCTTGACAATGCCTAATATACTATCTAGAATTGATCCTGACAAATTACTGTTGTTTCAAATATAGTAGCTGCTTATGGTTTGTGAAAAATAGTAGATATGCCATATTCCATTGCATTCCTTTGTATTACAATATTCCGGAAGTTTTAGACAAATAAATGTAGATGAGAAAAGAAAAAAGATACAACAATCAAAGAGATTGGTTATTAGTTCATACTGCAAACCTTTTCCTTTTTCTTTTTCTTTCCTTCTTTTGATCAGTACACTGCAAAGCTTTACTCGTAAACTGATTCAACTCTCACATATATCTCCTTGTACTCTCATGGCATCCTTTCTTTCTATTATTTGGAAATTCCATAACGGAAGCAAAATATAACAGTCACGACAAAGCTAGTTGCAGCTCCTAATCCAAATGGTAAACCCACAATTCTGACTTGTTCTTTGGTTGATTGAACAGTTTTAGGGGGAGCCTGAAGCGGAGTATTCGAGGTTTGGCATGGAATCGAAGAACCTCCACATAAATCCTTGTTTCCTTCAAAGCTTGAACTTGGAAAGGTCATGAATTGGCCACCTTCTGGAATTCTCCCATGAAGTTGATTGTATGCCACGTTGAAGTATGATAGAAAGCTGAGTTTTTCCAGTGATTTCGGTATTTCTCCAGATAACTCATTGTGGGATAAATCCAAACTTTCCAAACTTGACATTGTAGACAAATTTTCTGGAATCGACCCTGATGTTTTATTCTCTTTCACGTTCAAAATATGAAGTTCTCTCAAAATTTTGAAACTAGGCTAGATTGATCCAGTGAGCTTGTTGCAACTTCTATCCAGAGTTGCTGGAAAACTGCAAATTCTGTTGTACTGATAAGGTCTTCTCTGATTGGCCATTTTCCTTATAAAACATCCATGAATAATGATTCTGCTTAAGTTATCAAATATGTGATTTGGATAGTAAAACCTTGAATCATAAAATAATACTATTCTAAATGTCCCTAGTCGATTATTGTCATGGGAGTGACAATAAACCAAGACTAGTATGTACTATGTGAGATGATAATGTTTTACTGGTCGTAGGATATGAGATATGAATCAGAGAACATAAGAACATCTTAGAGAATAGTGTTTTGGATCGATCCGCTTATGAGAATACTACAAGGTTGAAAGGTCATAAGTATTTTTCATACAATGCTTATACTAGAATCCCTCGACCTAAAATCACTATGGATTCTTGGGTGATTTCTCCTATACTTTGACATACGCATAACGTTATTTGTAATGAGTAACAAGTATGTGTGTGATTGGGTATGCCTTGAGTCATGCTAAGAAGCATGAGTGAAGTGAAGGGATTGCCACTCTCAAAAAGTGAGAAGATATCACCGGCCACTTGATTAGTGAAACTGAGTAGTGTGTGGACACTCCCAAACAAAAGGATAAGTGTTATCATTTGTTTGACTTAGTCAGGATCATTTATAGATCAAGAAAATGTTTTAGCATAAATAAGGGTGACCCGTTCCATGCCTTATGCTAATTCTGATATCGAGAGGCAAAGGGTTGTATAAGGTTGTAATTAGGTTATGTTGATTTGTAATTCACATTCATTTCCATTTGGGTAATCATAATGTCTTGCTAGAGACTAATTATGATTTATGGGGTTTAAATTAATTTTAGACTCATTACCAACATTGAATGAACCTACAGGATCGCATACAATAAAGATCTGGATTGGTTACAAATGTTCTCTCTTTGTAGTAATTGAATTATTAAGATGATTAATTTGATTAATCAATAATGTTTCAGGATTTTATAATTTGTGTTAAATAAGATTTAATACATAGTTCATTAATGTAATGGGCTTTTAATATGAATCACCAATTATCATGGTTATAATTATTTAATTATGTGTGACATAATTCGGCCCATGTGAGTGATTTATTTTATGATAAT
>CAODLS011035910.1:0-10666 GCA_948243855.1 Flueggea neowawraea
TAATAGAAACTTAAGTTAATTCTCACTCACCTTGTTTTGGAAATCAAGTTGATTAGATTCGGCCTTGTAAGCAGTGTCGGCAACCTGTTTGAAAGAATGCTTCAAAGAAAGAGATTTGTCAACCCAAACACCGTTAGCGACGCTCAACCGTGGGCCGCCGATACCGCTTCCGTCAGCGAATACCACGGCAAGGATCTCAGACGACAAAGAGGTGAGCTGGTCGCTCGACTTTGACTTGAGAAAAGAGACCAGCTGCTCGAGAGTAGGACCCTTGGAACCAGCCGCGATCAGGCTAAGCAACACCTGGATAGAAATCGGCGAGAAAACAAAGTTGGATTCCTTGGCTTCGGTTGTAAGGATGTGTTTCGCGAGTGTCAAAGCGACGTCGGTTTGGTTACTGATTGATTCGCGAAGGTCCATTTTGACTGAGCTCTGCTCTGTTCGCGCTGGAGAAGAAGCTGTGTTGTTAACGCAACACGAGCATAAGAGGCGTTTTATAGCGGAGAGAAACGACATTGTATTATGCCGTTTTAGTTAGTTATGATGAGCGTGCACGCGGGGGGCGGCGTTAAATAGAGGGTGGGTTTGCTTCAGGGCAAAGTTAAATGAGCCCTAACTTATCCAAACGATGAGCCCTAGTGATACCTCTTGTAAGCTTCAAGCACCTAAATGGGCCAAGTAACGGCGTGAATCCGATTCGTTTGGGTTTCTTTTGGATTAAATACGGAGAGCTTGGGCCCACGCAAATGTCACAACCAATGACCTTTTTATGTCGAACGTTTTTTTTGGTAAAGTTTTTATGTCGGACGTTAACTTTGGATATAATAAGGATTTAATGGAAAATGCTTGTCTTGTGGAGGCTTCGCAAGCTCCAAACTAGACAACCTTCTTAGTCTTCACAAGAGAAAGGTATCAACAGCACTTCTGCTAAAAGTTGTTTATTATACTCCTAATCAAATCAAAATCATAAGAAGTAGTGCTTTCTAAATTGAATATACAGAATAAGAATTCTCAAATTAATGTCAACCATAAGAAATGAAACCGAACCAAAATATATTTCCAACGACCAGAAGATGTCATGAAAAATATTAGCCGGTATAGACCCGCTTTCCCTTTTTTCTCTTTTCATTAGTTGGACTTGGATCGCAGCAATGCCCAATAAAGAGAACCACTCCACTCACGTCTTCTCTGATCACGAACAGGAATGGGTGGTTGGCCACAAAGTCTATGATTTTCTTAGAGGAATTGTTAAACATTGCACAGCCACAAGCCTTTTCACAAGAAACACCTGCAGCTTCTGTGCCCTTTTCATTTACTTCAATGAAAGCTTTATGATAGATGACTGAGACAAAAAGATGTTGACCTTCAGAAGAGTCCTCCACAATCTCTGTCAAATCTCCTTGGGTAAAAGGCAATGATAATCCTAGTCGTTTTAGAACAGCAGATGTCTCCAACCCAAATGAAATCTTAAATTTTGGAAACTTACAGGGGCGAGCTTTTATCCGTCGTTGTGGAAAATGACGATCCAAAAATCTAGACTCTGTGCCTATTTTCTCTACTAACGACGGCAAACCATCATTAGAGTCTGGAAGAAAGAAATACATGGAGAACTGACGCTTGTCTCGGCGTTGTTTATAAGGAAGTCGCAGGACTTTGAAGTCATTAAAGACAGACAAACTGATAACTTGAACAGGTCACAAAAGGAACGCGAATAGTGCTCCCATTGAGAAGGTAGAAACCATGCTCTTTAGTTAATGAAGAATCAAACTCCTCATCCCATTCTCCTTTGAAATAAAGTGCATTTTCAAGGACAAGTCTGGTTAAACTGTTAACCGATCCCTCTGAAAGAATGTCTTTAATAAGGCCATTGGTCGCTTTTTTACCCACGCATTCACTTCTTTAGTTGCTTCGACAGCCTTCATCACCATTAATAACAACAAAATAAGCAATTGACATATATCAAGAACATTATAACAAGAAACTATGTTGAAGTTCCACTTGGTTTCTATAAGAAACTAGACACACCTTGTAGGATCCTCAAAGCTGAGATTCATAATTTGTCGAAGCACCATAACTCCATAAAAAAAAACAAAGTAGAAACTCTACCGAAAGGAAGAATTACAAAAGAAAAGACTAGAACTTAAAGATTCCCATCTCCCAGTTTATCATCGTCAATAAAATTGGCAAGCCCAAAGTGAGACGCTTTTGCAGCATTAATTACTTATGCCATTAATTCATACAAGTATATACTTAACTATTTTTCTCAACCATAGCGAAAATATGGTCCAGCAACTATAAAAACAGTATCACTAGGTTTTCAAAAACTTACGACAAAAGATGTATCACTGAACTTTTTACTAACAATAGAAACTTAAGTTAATCACTAATTACCTTGGTTTTGAAATCAAGTTGATTAGCATCGGCCTTATATGCAGTCTCCGCAACTTGTTTGAAAGAATGCTTCAAAGTGAGGGATTTGTCAACCCAAGCACCATTTGCAAAACTCAATCGTAGGCCACCACTTCCGCTCCCATCAGAGAATACCTCGGCAAGGATCTCGGACGACAAGGAGGCCAGTTCGTCGCTTGACTTTGCCTTGAGAAACGACAACAACTGCTCGAGTGTGGCACCTTTGGAACCAGCGGCAATCAGGCTCAACAAAACCTGGATCGAAAGCGGCGAGAAAACAAATTTCGAATCCCTGGCTATGGCTTCGGTTGTCAGAATGTGCTTCGCGAGGGTGAAAGCGACGTCGGTTTGTTCACCGATCAATTTAAGGAGGCTCATTCCGACGAATTAAGACTACAAATTAAAGAAGACAAAACCCATTAATCAAAACAGCAAAAACTGTGGAACGGTAACGCGAATTGAGAAGTAATAAAGAAAGAGATCAATCACTTGCGTGGTTCGACTACGTCACAAGGAGGGAGAAAGATGAATTTTCCCGGTAAGGATGAGTTTGTTGAACTCTTTTATATATACGTACAATGATTCCTAATCCTACACAAATTAGGGTCAAACCCTTTTCTTGTGAGCCAAGTTACAAAATTACACATCCAGTCCCTCTTTTGTCCACCAATAGGCAACCAGCTTTACACCTCCAGATAAATTGCTGTCCGGTATTTCAATTTCCCGGTGATCTCAACAAGATTTTAATCGTTGTTTATGCCTTTAATATACTGCCAATCGCATATATATATTTGTTACATAAAACTCAAACGGATCAAGAGAAATCTTACTAACAGCGAACATTTAGCGATTGCCCAGGTGTAGTATCTAGAAGATTGCTTGTCTTCAAGTCTAATATCAGGCACTAAACGGGAAAAGAGGATCTCTCCAACTCCTTGAATAGACGATTATAATTGTTATTGCCTAATTAGAAGTGCAATTTAAGAACCGAAAAGAAAAGCTGAAAATGTTGGTAAATTTTGCATGTCATGTGATGTGCTTTGTCAGCATTCAGCAACGACGTCGGTTGAATCCAGTCTCCCTTTTTCTCATTTTTTTTTATTTATAAATCACATATTAATTAAATTTTACATAGCTCTCAAAATGATACATTGTAACTTGGTTTCTTTGAAGGACGTATAAATGAATAGGAAAGATATAATAAAGATACCAGTAGTCGAACACTTCAATCCAGTTACGTACTTAAATTTGTTTTGTACTTAAATTACAAGAATGACTATTCCAAAATAAACATACTACAATAATATGGAAAAATAACTTTTTTGACATATTGCGTCAGGTATCTTGGGCTGCCACGTCGAATCTAGAGGACTTAACGGATCCAGACTAATATACTTGTTGTTAGGTAGCATTGATCAAAATTAAAGGATATTCATCTTGTCGTTTGATATTTGCACTTTTGTAGTACACTTACTTACAGTTAAAGCCAAGCCATCACCAAATATTGTTAACTAGTTTTACATTGATGTACCTAAGTACTGATAAACAAAAAAAGAGATTCATCTCTTTTTTCAGGAAGAAACATTTCATTAGAAATAAAAATAAAACGATTGTTACTCTAAAAAAATATATATAATGAAGTCCAAGGGGCATCATGAGATGCTTTCGTCGAGAGGTGTTGTTGAATCATTGGATCTTGCCTTGTGTCAAAAGGCAAGATTGAATGGTGCTAAGTCACCGAGAAGGCAACGCTTATGAGAACATGGAGATTATGGAAGAAGCAGTTAACGAGAACATGGAGTAAGTGGTTGCAAGACATGAAGTAATAATGGCGTAAAAGGTGGAAAGAGTGGAGGTACTTGTTGCAAGTCAAGAGCTATATAAAAGGAGAAGATGACCTTGAAAGAAAAGACAAACATCAACACAACAACTCAATTGTTTCTTATCTTTGTCTTTGCATTATTTTTCCTTTGTTCAAACTTTAGTTTCCTTTGCCTTTACATTTATCTAGTTGTGCTCTTATCTTTCTATGAAATTTACTCTTTTTCCATTATTCACTCTTATTTTAAAGTATTAATTAGGTTTTTAGACAACACTAAACCCCCTATATCATTTTCGAAATTCATGTCGAGGCCCAACTTGACTCCTCAAGAGAAACTTTTGGGAACAATGATACGACATTCATTAGTCCAAATAAATAAGAGTTTGAATGCTTCTTATTAGAACATATAAGAACTCGTCAAAACTGCGCAGATTTATTGCAACCGCCTAGGCAAATCCAGCAGTTAAGGAGAGAGTAATACTAATGGCGCAAAGACACTAAAGGGAACGAATTACAACAAAAGAGAAATCAAAGAAGAGCTAACAACACTGCTCCACGCAACAAAACATATTCAACTTTGGAGGTGGACACGATCTCGGCTCTTCTACCAAATTGATGAGCCGGCAAGCTTTAATTTCGTTTATTATGTTTGTAATAAACAAAAATCTAAGTAGTACTTTCTCAGTTGAGAGGAAAAAATAGAAATGCTCAAGTTAATATCGACCTAAGAAACAAAACACATGCAAAATATATTTCCAACGATCAGATGTCACCATATTCCTTCTAGCTTTCTTCGTCATTGTCATAATCAAAGACCCACTTTCTCTTGTTTGTTTTTTCATTTATTGGACTTGGCTCGCAACACTGTCTAATAAAGAGAACCACTCCAGTCTTGTCTTCTCTGATCATGAATAGGAATGGATAGTCAGCCACAAAGTCAATGATTTCCTCAGAGGAATTGTCACTAAATGGAGCACATTCCTCTACGCCAAAATAGGAAGCAGCTGAAGCTTATGTGCGGCCTTCACGTACTTCAATAAAAGTTTATGATATATGCTTGAGACATAGAGATCTTGACCTTCAGAAGAGTCCTCGCCCATCTCCGTCAAATCTCCTTGAGTAACAGGCAATGATAATCGTAGTCGTTTTAGAACACCCAACGCTTCAAACCCAAATGAAATCTTAAATTTTGGGATGCCAAAGTCACCAACTTCTACCTGTCACTGTGGAAGATGACGATCTAAAAATCCAGACTCTGTACCTATTTTCTCCACCAACGCTTGCAATCCATCATTCGCGTTTGAAAGGAAGAAATACATGGAGAACTTACGCTTGTCTTCGTAATGTTGATAAGGAAGTCGCAGGACTTTGAAGTCATCAAAGGCAGATCCTTCCAGCTGGTCACAAAAGGAAGACAAACAGTGCTCCCATTGAGAAGGTAAAAATTACGCTCTTTAGTATATGAAGAGTCAAACTTCTCACCCATTCTCCTTTGAAATAAAGTGCATTTGTAAGGACAAGTCTGATATCATTGTTAACCGATCCTTGTGGAAGAATATCTTTAATAAGGCCATCGGTCGCTTTTTCAACCCATGCATTCACTTCATTAGTTGCTTCGGCAGCCTTCATCGCCATTAAAAACAACAAAATAAGAATTTGACATATATTAAGAACAAAAAACTACGTTGAAATTCTACTTCGTTTCTGCAAGAAACTAGACACCGCTCATCAAAGCTGAGATTCAATGACATATAGTTAAAGACACATCTGGAAATATCGTCGAAGCACCATAAACCCATTAAAAAACGATAGAAATCCTACCGAAAAGAAGAATTACAGAAATTTTTGAAGAAAGACTAGAACTTACAGAAACTCAACTCCCCATTTATCATCAGTCAAAGTATTGGCAATCCGAATGTGAGACACTTTCCAGCAAAAATCACTAATATTATTAATTCAGACAAATATGTACTTAGCTATTTTCGTCAACCATAACGAGAATCTGGTCCAATGACTATATACACTGTATCATTAGGGTTTCAACTACTTACGACAAAAGATTTGGCGCATAACCTATTTACTAGAGTAGAAACTTAAGTTAGTCACTGATTACCTTGACTTTGAAATCAAGTTAATTAGCGTCGGCCTTATATGCAATCTACGCAACTTGTTTGAAAGAATGCCTCAAAGTGAGGGATTTGTCAACCCAAACACCATTAGCAAAACTCAATAGTGGGCCACCACTTTCGCTCCCATCAGAGAATACCTCGGCAAGGATCTCGGACGACAAGGAGGTGAGTTGGTCCCTCGACTTTGCCTTGAGAAACAACAACAGCTGCTCGAGTGTGGCACCATTGAAACCGGCCGCAATCAGGTTCAACAAAACCTGGATCGAAACCGGCGAGAAAACAAAGTTGGAATGCCTGGCTTCGGTTGTAAGAATGTGATTCACGAGGGTGAAAGCGACGTCGGTTTGTTCGCTGATCGATTCACGAAGGCCCATCTTGATTAAGGGTACAAATAAAGAAGACAAAACCTAGAAACTTGAATTGTGAAACGATAAAGCAAATAGAATAAACAAAAAAAATATAAAGAGATCAGTATGACTTACGTCCAGAGAGAGAGAGATCTTTATACTTTGCGACAAAGACAAAAGTTTTACAATATAAGCTTTTTAAACCCCTTTTATATATATGTAGAATGTTTCCTACCCAAATTAGGGCAGGAAACCCAACCAAAAAGTTAAGATTTTTCTGTCCCACAAAAAAATTGATAGACGCATGCTACTGTACTTCCGCTTGAGAAGTCACAAAATTGCACATCAAGTTCCTCTTTGTCCACCAATAGGCAACCAGCTTTGCTTTGACATACACTTCCACATAAATAGAATTTCAATTTCTTGGTGATCTCAGTAAGATTTTAACCATTGGTTCTACGTTCAATATACTGCATATGTTTATATATAATATGTAAAGAGATCTAGAGAAATCACATTAACTGTGGCCATTTAGTAGTTGCCCATATGTAGTATCTACAATATTGCTTGTCTTTAATATCAGGCAGTAAACTGCAATACTGCATCTCGCCAACACCTTACTAATATGCTTGTTACTTTTATCTACTCGTGCCAATTATAGAGTATGTGTAGTAGTAATAATGCGGCCAAAATTTAATAAAGGTGAAAGGTGATGATTCATGAAAGAATCGTATACCGGTTTAATTAATAAATAGTATAATAAATAGGTTCGACTTATTAACCTCTATTCCAGCGGAAGTTAGCATCTGAGCATAACCAGTTTCGATATTGGTTTTACGAGCAAACCACTGTTGAGTTGTCAACGGGAGTGTTCGGTTATTTCACACTTTGACTAATCGAGCTTTATTCTCCTCAATTGAGTTTTCCAATTGGTCTCGGTCTACAGTTCTGGTTGCGGATCACTTTTTTCAACAATTAAAAAAAGTAGATTTAATCGGTAAAAATGACTCAAATTTTCGCAAATAACTAGTAGAGTCACATAACTCCACCAATTCTGTGAGCTAATTTAATCAATTGAAATACGTAACTCAGTAGAAAATCTTCAAAGAACAAAAAAGAAAGGCTGAAACTGTCGATAAATTTCGCACGTCATGAGCTTTATCAGAAACGACGTCGATCGGTTGGATTTTTAAATATATCGCAACAATTACCAACTTTCTTGGTCACACAAAGGTTATTATATGCATATAATGTGGTTAGCACGTCAATTCAGTCTCATTTTTTTCTCATTGTTTTTTTACTTGAAACTCATTATAATTTAATGTCACTCAGCTCTCGAATTGGTTAATTGTAACTAGTTTCTTTTAAGGACAAATAATTAAGTAGAAAAGAGATCATAATAAATATATCAGGTTTACGCAGCAGAATACTCCAATACAATTCTCTCTCTCAAGTTGGATATCGATCCAATTGATTTAATATTAAACAAAGGAAAAATAGAAAATTAAACATTCCCCTCAAAATTATGAAATGGATTAGAAGGGATTTGATTTGATTGATTCATCAAAATTAAGAACTAATCGAATGAAAAAAAAAATTGTGCCAACACATGAACAGTCATTACAATTATTTGCATCTCTGCGAGTGTCTATTCAAATTGTGTTAAAAACATGTGAAAATTATGCCTTTGATATTTGAACGATTCAAAAAAATATATAGACCAAGTCTTTAGGAGTTTCAAACTTATTTTAGTAATTTTGTTTTGAATTTTTTCAAAATCAATGTTCATATAACACTACAAGAAAAAGCGAGAATTGTGACAAAACAATAGTGACCAAATATTTGTTGTCACAATTTTACGATGAATTGGTCACAAAAATATGGTTAGCTATTTTGAGACCAATTTCGTTGCAAAACTTTTGTGACTAAATATTGGGACAGATGTTGCGACCAATTCGTCGCAAGGTTTTGGGCTTTTAGCACAACAAACGCTCTACCTTTCCGAATTCCTGTAATGCGTAATTCTTCTGGGAAAATTACACATTTATTTTAATTAAAAATTTAAAAATAAAAATTATCAAATAAAATTTTTAAAAGTACCTAAAAAAGATTTTTAGAAATTTTCATTGGAGGCTTTACTAGTCTTTTGAAGGCTTCATTAAAAGTCTCTAAAAATCTCTATTGGGGTCACTAGAAGTCTTTTGAAGGTTTCATTAAAGGTCTTTAAGAGTCCCTACTAGAGATCTTCAGCGGTCTTTAGGGATTTTCAGAGGTCTTCTGAATATTTCATTGGAGGTCTCCACTTGAAGTCTTCAACGATTTTCAGGGTTTCTACTATATTATAAATATAACATTTTTAAAGTTTAGACTTTTGGTAGTAATATTTTTATAAATTAAAATTAATTTTTTTTTTATAATTTTAAAACTATAACTATTATTATTGTAAATTTAAATTTTTAAATAATAGATAGCTAACATAATTAACTCAATTCCTCTGACACACTGTCTCTCTCTCTCTATATATATCTATCTAGACTTGTTGCCGGTTTCGGAACCGCCGGTTCTGATTTGTCAAATATAAGAACCGGAACTGGACCGTAGTTTTTACGGTTTGTCCGATGTCGGTTTGGTTTGGTTCCAGTTACAGTTTTAACCGGTTTGACCACCGATTCGGTTTCGGTTCAGTTCCGGTTCGATTTTCTGTTTTCGTTTTTTTCAAAATTTTGTTTTTAATCCGTTATTTTATCCCGTCAATTGGTTTGTAAATTGTGTTATATTCAATAATTAACTATAATACCAATAATATATTTTATTCCAAAGATTTTTTAATAATTTTTAAACAAATTAACTATTCTATTAGTAATTAATAATAATAATTTATAGAAAAATGAATTTTTGAGAGAGTGTATAAGAGATTGAGAGATAAAAAATTGTGTAAAATTGGTAAGAATGAGGTGGGGTATTTATAGAGTTGAAAAAATAAAATAAAAAAAAAAACCATTGGAACCGCCGGTTCAAACCGACGATTCGACGGTTTTTAAAACGAGAAACCGAAACCTAAACTGTAAACGGCCGATTTTGGTTTTGATCAGTTTTGACCGGTCCTATTCCGATTCGGTTCGCCGATTCCGGTTTGATTTTTACAACTCTACCCGGGAGTAACTAGGAAAAAAGAGACAAGATGAATCAAAACAAAGAAATTTTTTTGTCAAAACTTGAAGTATGAGTAGAAATATGCACTAAACGAATCAATAATTTATATATAAATCTGTGAATATTTTGAGCTAATGCAAAATATTTAGCGATACCATTAATTTTTGTATATGATATACGTTAATTATTAATTAATTTAATGTAAGATTGAGACCATGCGAAAATGTAGATAAAAATTTTCCAAACGGATAAATCCAGCACGCCTAATAATTAAAAAAGCCTCCGACTCCGACCAAAATTTCAATTTTCCCTTACTCCACCGACACTATCGCAACGTCCAACCCGACTGCACCATCACCACCACCACCACCACCACCTGAGACCCAACCCCACACGCACACAGAGAGAGGGAGGGATAGATACCTCTCCCTCTCTAATTAACGCACGAACCCATTCCCTTCTCTCTCCTTCAATCTCCGCCGTTGATCAATCAATTAACCGTTCGCTCATCCATATGTCCTCCTCATCGCGTCTTTGATGCGACGATCGCATGCTCGTAATCGGGTCGATTCGAATTCCGAAAACGGCGACGTTAAACCCACAATGGAACCCATCAAGTTCCAGATGCGACCCAGCTCCCGATCCAACAAATCCTCCTCTAAAGCCAACCTCTTTTCTATAATTCTCACCTCTGTCGTCGCCGCCATCGCCCTGTCGTCTTGCTACTACTTCCTCTTCCGAAATTCCGCCGTTTACAGTCCTAAACGCTACAGCATTATCATCGACGGTGGAAGTACTGGAACGCG
>CAODLS011036095.1:0-10270 GCA_948243855.1 Flueggea neowawraea
ACAGACGGTGAAGCAGTGACGAAAGTTTCTTCCTTTTCTGCCTCTGTAGTTCTTATAGCTATATTAACAAATAATGTTCAACTCCGAGAATTTGTTTCTAGAGATTTGTTCTCTGCAATTATTAAAGGTTTGGCTCTTGAATCAAATGCTTTCATCAGTGCTGATCTTGTCAATCTTTGTCGAGAAATATTTTTGTACCTTTGCGACAGATATCCAGCTCCGAGGCAGGTAATTTTCAAGGCCTCTTGTTATATTAAGATTTTTGGCTATAAGTATATACAAGCGAATGATTAGATTCTTGGTGGTGGAGCTTCTGTGAGATTGTTAGTTAAGATTTTCATTTATTTCCAGGTTCTACTCGCCCTCCCTTGTATTACACCCCAAGATTTGGCTGCTTTTGAATACGCTTTAGCAAAGACATCCAGTCCAAAGGAACAAAAGCAACATATGAAGAGCTTGCTCTTATTGGCTACCGGAAACAAGTTGAGGGCACTTGCTGCTCAGAAGAGCGTAAATATTATTACCAACGTTACGGGTAGGTCCTCATAATTTATAATACTACTTCCGGGGTGAACTCATCCTCGTAAATTGTCACTCAGTGTTTGATTGCCTACACTAATTACAATATGATTCCGTTTTGCAGCAAAGCCTCGCGGTCCAGCTAACGCGACAGAAACCAGAGTTGAAGAAGGGGATTCTGTCAGATTGACGCCATTTTGTGAAGTATTTATATGATCAGTGTAGAGTTGGTGTACAGATACAAGTTTTCATTAAAAGAAAAGATCTCTCAACAACATGCAGAGATAATAGAAGACTTGCGCTTTGAATGCGCGGTTCTACAGCGATTTGTGTGGCTGAACCATCTGACTGAGGTGACATTAGTTTGAAGAATTGATTCCATGGCATTCCATTATTATCAAATTTTTGCTGCCATGGAATGATGGAACTTAAACATAAGTGTGCAATTTATGGTGCTCTTTTCTTCTACGCCCTTTGCATCTGCAGAAGACAGGACAAGGACCTTTTAGTAACAATGTTATGTTTAGGGAGCTGAAAAGATTAATCTTTTTGAGATGAAACAAGTAAAGGAAAAGTTGCCGCCGCGTTGGTTGACTTAAGTGTTAAATTTGACTGATAAAGAGTTGGTTTAATAGTTAGCATGTCGGCTTTAACCATACTTTATTAATCAAATGGCAGAATAGAAGAAATCTTAAATGATCTAATCTCAATACTTACTAGTTTAAAGAAGAATGAAGTAGATATGATCAAACGGTAACTCAGGTTTGAATGGTAGCTTAGAAGAGCAGGTGAAACAGTGTTAGATGCAGAGTTGAAAGAAACCGCCCATAATTATAAACCTTCCATCCCGAAGTGTGTATTGAAAATAGATGCTTCTGGTTTAAGCAAACTTTCTCTATAAACTTCTACCCCCCCTACTAAACTTCACATATAGAAACACCATCCTTGTTTTCCTGTAATTTTGGCTTTGGTGTTTCCTCTCCAACCTTTGTCTCTTCTACATTTTGCAGCAAAACACACCCTCTGAGGAGTAACTAGATATGAGACCTGGAGGGCCAGGGCCACCGGGGTGGGGCCCGCAGCCGTCCGGCCCGGATTTTTTCTGTGGCTGCTGTGATCTTATTGCAGCATGGTAAGCAACATTCTACTGTTAATTTGGAGTCAGAATTGCATAATTGTTGGATTTTTAGGTGTTGGTTCTGAGTGTTAGTGCCATTGATGATGCATTGAATTTTGCAGCTTGAGCTTCTTGTGTTGCTGTTGGCTATTGCAAGACTGTTTTGGAGGAGGTCCATCTGGTCCACCAGGGCCTCCTGGTCCGTTTTGACCGTCTTCTCCATGATCAACTTATTCTCCTGCGTCAGATTATAGGTTCTGTGTCATAATAATGAACATTCGTTTTCTGAATTGACGATGATGATGGAGTAGCTATGTTGTTAAGAGACATCTTTTGGAGTACATAACTAACAAGAAGTTGGAGTTGCATCCTCTTATGTTGGGGCTTCTTAATCTCATTTTTATGCTCTTTAGTAGTTCTTACAATGTCTTAGCCATGTGTTCTGATTTCTCTCATTTATAATTATTTTTCTTCTTCTCCCAAATGGTTTAGCTGAATTAGTAAGCTGATGTGCTAATTTCAGAGTACATGTCCAAGACATGGTGATAAGATGCCTAAATTACATGCATCTATTACTATTACAGAAAATTGAACTATTACTATCACAGAAAATTAAACTATGCGATTTTTTAGTATTGGAAAACGATTTTATTAATCAATATATTTTGACTCGGCATAATTAATATGTTCATTTTGAGTGAATTATCGGTCAAAAGATCAATTATGTAAATCTCAAAAAAGGTTATCCTTTTGTACCGAAACTGAATATGCTGCATGGTAAATTAAACTTCCTGCACGAAACGTCCGGTCGTCCTCTACTACAAAAATGTAAGCTCTAACAAATTGGCGCTACCACAAAAGTGAAACGACCTATTGCCAACATAAACGACAAACACTTGCAGTTGCGTCCATGCGGCTGCAATGAAACGGCAGGTCGTCAGAAAATTTCTTCCTTGTAATATCAGTCGTTCAGTTTTGCGTGCATGCTTGGCCCAAAGACGATTGGTCGTCTCATTTTTTAGGACGTGGGGGTTTAATCAACCAATAATCTAATCTATTCATGGCTAAGAAGTTCGTCCGCAACCAGTTCACTTATAATCCATTGGTATTATTGCTAATTTCTACGATAAGAAATTGTGAATTCGATTGTTAGTGAAAACAAATAAAAAATAACTTATCAAAAAAAAATGAGTTCACCTACGCTATAGGGAGTGGTTTCAAGAAACAATGGATAATATAATCTTACGTATGTGAATGCATTCATAATAGAGTGATAATGGAGTCGTCTTTAACCTTTGGAGATGGAAAGTTTAATGCAATTAATTATGCTTGTTATAAACAACAGATTTGCAATTCAAACTTGTCCGATTTGAGCAAAATTCACAATGGAAATAACCATTGAAATGGAGATTTATATGTGAAAAATGAAGGTCGCCAAATAAACTAGAATTATCATATCTGTTGAGTTAGGTTTGTGACTAGAATTATCAGATGGTGAAGAGCGGCGGCGGAGATGGATGTGAGCAGATAGGTTTGTGACTATGCGACTGAAATTGAAAGGGTTTCTTAGAAAAAGAAAATGGAGAGTCCTTTCAAATGTTATTCCGTGTATATACTTTTGGCAATGAAATGCAATTAATATTCCGCCAAAAAAAAAAGAAAATGGAGAGTTGAGAGGGATAGATGGTGAAGAGAGGCGGCGACGGAGATGGTGTATGTTGAGTGGGTTTGCTTTTTTTGGCGGGGAAGGACGGTTTGTGACTGGTGAGTCGACTGTGTGTTTGAGAGAGAGAGGGAGAGAGAGGAAAATGGTCTGACTAGGGATGACAATTTATACCCTACCGACAGATACCAACCCTATCCGTATTTAGTCAACGCACCTATTACTCGTTTTGACTGAGTTTGAGTACGGGTATTGGTAATATCCGTATTTTACTATGCGGGTATGGCTAAGGTATATATATAAGAATATTTTACCCGTACCCTTTGAATAATATCCATATTCATGCCCGTTACTCATTACTTATACCCGCTATATATATATATATATATATATATAGAGAGAGAGAGAGAGAGAGAGAGAGAGAGAGAGAGAGAGTTTTAAAGTTAAATGAATTTTTAAATTTGAATGAATTAATTTATAACTTAAATGAGACTATAAATGTATTTTGCTAGATATTATAGTTTTTTATGTAGCTAGATTAAGATGCTACTATTGAGAATGTATTATTATAGTCTTATATTCAAAGAATTTATTATAGCTAAAATATTTTGGGAAATTTTGTATGTAAAACTCACTCATATAGTATTGACATATGATTGATTGGCTAACAAATCAAGCATGAGAGTTCAAGAATAATATTTTTTTGTCTAACATTTTGGTATATTTTGGTCTAAAATATTTTGGCATATTATTGTCACAAATATAACATCTAGTATATATTTTGATCTAATATTTTCTCTACAACAAGAGACTAAAATTAAGAGCTGTAATTTGGAAATTGCAATGGAAATGTTGAAAACATTGTCCATCTATGTATAGTATTTTAGACTATAATTTTTGTATAAATTTTCTATCAAGTGATAACTTATCACATTATTATTTCATTAACTATATTCAGTTGCAAATTATAACTTTTATATTATGTTGTGTGAATATAATATTTTATATTATTTCGTGTATTTTTTAATCTATTGTTTTAATTAATGATATATTATTTCTTTAAGTTAATTAATTAAATTTAAACCATAGATAAATGAGTACTTTACGAGTAAAAAGATATCATGTGGGTAAGGTACGGGTGATAATTTTTGTTACCTACACTAGTACGGGTAAAACATAGGTACATGATATGAACTACGGATTACGTAAAGGTATTGATATACCCTACTCATTGTCATCTTAGTGTTTTTTTCTTTTTTCGGTTTGTGCCTGCTAGGTTTGGACTTTGGAGTGAGATGCTTTGTTTTTTTAAGTTTGTAAGTAAAAACTTTATGAAACTATATAATTTCAAAACTACATAATTTTGGATGAAACTATATAGTTTTGACACTATATTTAACAAAATTAACAGTACAATATTTTGTTAAATAAATAAAAAACTCAAATATATATAAAATAAAATGTAGTTTATAATATTAAATATTTTTATATATAAGTTATATTATTATACTTTGAATATAAATTGAAAGATTAAGTGGTTAACAATATTAGTTTAGGAATTAGGAGTTGAGATTTATGGTATAAGATTTAGGATACAATGTTTAGAGTATAGTTTGTAGATGTTACTTCAAGTCTTTAACTAATGTTCGAAATTACATTGTTCAATAACATTTACTTGTTTACTTGAACTTATTAAGTTGTTAAAGTTATATTACAAGTAGTAATTGAGTTATAAGTAGGTTAATCGAATTAATTTAGTAGATTAGCATATGGGATATGGTGTATAATGTTATTATTGAAATGATATAAATTAAGTATGAAATTTTTAATCATAAAAAAGTATAATAAAAAAATAGGTCTACTGAGTGATTATATATATATGTATGCATGTATATATGTAAACAAATAAAATTTTCGATACTAATTCGATTCTTTAGTTCAGGATGGCTCTTGATATGGGTATTGCTTAAGATCCAGAACCGTCCCAAATAAAAATTTTAGGACTGTTCAGTTTGGAGAAAGTCAATAGTCAACAATTTTTTTCGATTACAGTTCTTTTCGGTCTAAATATTCGGTTTATTCTAAAATCTCCAACAACCGTGAGCAGTCATAATTTAATGCACTTGGATATAACAACAACGGACGTCGGTCGTTCATGGAGACATGACGTTTAGATTTAAACAACGCGTAGTTGCTTCTGAAATTTGAATTCGGACTGGACTACCTGTCTACCATAGAGAGTTCCCAAAATTTTCAGTTTCATACTTAATTCTTGTTTTTAAATTAGTTAAGAGAGTTTGGTAGCACATCATTTTCTGGTTGGCATCATACTTCAACTTTCAAGTTCGTCATCACATCTTCAAACTTTAGTAAGTAATGTGAAATAAAACAAAAACCAAGCATATATTATGGCTTCAACTTTGGAAGAGTTGAATATTAGGTCTGAAAGTACGTATAGTTACTTTCTTACTTACTAGTCTTCCAAGACCAGTTTACATATTTCAAGAAGACTTAACCATGAAGTTGTTCTCTTCTCTCTTATATATACAGACAACACAATAACAAAGTGAAGCTTCCATTGCAACCCTCTCGTACTTTCAAGTTGTATTATATTATACAAATAGTTGTGTGATAGAGAGAGATCATGCCACCACCAGGTTGGGGACCCCCACCAGGAGGGCCTCCTGGAGGACCAGGAATTTGTGGCTGCTTTGATTTTGTTTGTGGTGGGATATGCAGGCTTGTCTCTTCATGGTAATATCTATGGCTTGTCTCTTAATTCTCTCTCTTATTTATACCTACACTGTAAAATAATATCTATGGCTTACTCATACTCATAGTCTTGCAACCTAACGATATTGGAGTCATCTCTAACAATAAGGATCCAAGAATTCTAACTCTATTGAAGACAGATTATGAAATTACAATGTGAGATTATAAAAGATTTCCTCTAAACATACAAGGATGAACTATTCAAGTGCTTGTCTACTATTATTTAATTTATTAATAAAATATTAAAAATAAGTTGAATAAGGAGAGTGAATTCAAATTCCAAAATATATTAAACTTAAGAAGTGAATAAAATATAGCATTGTTCGAGATGTTCTAATTTGACTTGAGGAGAGCAAAGAAAACTTGATTCTTTCTCCACGGTTATGTGACTGGTTTGGTATTGATCTTTTCATTGGCAGCTTATATCTACTGTGTTGTTGCTGCATCTGTGAGAGCTGTTGTGGACCAATATTTGGTGGACCACAAGGAGGACCAGGCGGGCCTCCAGGACCTTTTGGACCTCCTAGATTCTGATCAGCAAAAGTTTCGTGAATACGTTCAATCACATTTCCTGTTGCCATGCTTGTTCCAGTCTTTTGGTTGTGTTGTCTGTTAAGAATGTATGTGACAAAGCCAATATTGGCATCTTGGTTTTCATGTAATGTTTGTTGTTCACACACAATGGATTGATTTTCAAACTCCTGTGATACAGGATGGATGAATGAATGAATGCGTTCAACGATTTCCAACACGATAAGGCAAACACTAAGTACATGATTGAGCAAAGTGCCCTAGACCAAGTGGTAATTGGGCACGTAAATAATGACACAATTACAACACGTGTAATACAAATCTCTACCCTGGCTTTTACTTCTATGCTCTGTGCACTTGTATATTATTATAGTTCAAGGAAAACTATACCAAGAGAAACTAATATCATTTTACATCAAAGTAACGAGTGATGTCACAATCAAAAGCTAAGCTGTAAAATCAAAATTGTAGAGCAAGACAACAGAGCTCATAGAAAGTATATAATCACTGCAATCAAAATCCTTGCACAAACAATTTGTTGCTGCGATTCAAAATATCATCGATGTCCCAATCATCTGTTCTATTTAGGTTTGCTCTTAGGATACTCTTTACTCTTCTTCTTCTTCTTCTTCGGAAGCTTCTCTCAACAACTGCACCAAACATGAACAGTATTAAGTACCCTATGCTACAAACATAATAAATACTACAACGCATCAATCTCAAGGGGAAATTCAATCAAAGCATTCTGAAGCTTGAGGAACTCCAATTTTCACAAATGCGTCTTGTTTCCATTCCAGACAAACTACCGCATAAATTCAATCAGGAAAAGTCTAGAACTCTGTGTTTTGACATCAAACTTGAGAAACAATTCATTGATCAGGATGACAGAAAGCAGTATAATAACTTACCTGAATAAATTTTTCTGACTGCTTGACAAATACTTTATCTGATTCTTCTGCATCTTTTTTCTCATCCGCCCAAGTCAATATGGCATCCTCTACCACAATGTCTTTATCATATAGCATATACAAAACCTGAATGAAAGTAACAAATAAACTCAGCACCACAAGGCAAACCGTTCTCTTATTCAATGCAAAATGTAAAATGGATTTCTTCACTACATTTTTTTTTTGCCAATTCTTCACTACATTATTAATTTAGCACATGCTGATATTATAACTTTTCAAACAATCTAGCTAACCTAAATAATATACTTTTGTATAGACAGCACGATGACATTCCAACTGTCAAATGCAAAAAACAAATAGCACATAATAAAAATAAACACTAGGTCATAACACAAAGCGGTCTTTCTTTGAGATGAGCTAATATCATCGTTACAACAATTACAGAGCAAGAAGAAAATGGAGGTGCGGCTAAACACCATGAGATGATAAATCTCACCAGTGAATTGTGGAACTTTATCGTTGTATTTATATTAGCAAAATACAACAAAGATGGCAGAAATTTTTGTGCAAGTGACCAAAGGACTAGCTCCAAACTAAAGAACAAATAAGACAAAAAGAAGGGGTATCTCAGAACAAAATAGCTCCTAGCATTAAATACACAATGCTTTGTCATTAAATTGAAAGGGCTCTGTTTTCTGTGAGCCAAGTAAAAACTGGGAAGTTTTGTTTGATATTTTTCTAATGATCAAAATATGATCACAATAAACCATCAGATGGTAAGACGAAAAGGAAATACCTTCTCAAAAAGTGGTACGAACTCCTTCGTAGATTCTAGACACATTTCTTCAAACTTCAGTATCACTTCAATCTGTCTAACATTAGTGGCATTAAGTTAATTATGTACTTCAAGAAATGAATAAAATGAACCAAGCTAATCACTCATCCAAATTCAACTTAACAAATGGAGGAAAAGTAACAAACATATAGTGATCCACCAATATTTGAAATAAGGATGAAAGTTTAAATTATCAAAATTTTGTTCATGTAAAAGATACACAGAGACAAGAATTGAAAGAGATGGTGAATAATTGTACAGAATCAATTTTATGGGCATACTTAGGTTTACAAAAAACTAAAATAAAAGACATGTAAAGCAAATGTCATACAGATATTATTACGGATAACTTCAGAATTCATGGATGAAGGTCAATGGCTTCAGCCAATGCAATAAAAATTAGTTTGAAATATGGTAGGAGGATTCGATGTCCGAGCAAACATCATTGTTTTATTAATTCAACAGAACAGGAAAGTGCAACAGCAACATGTTGGATAATTTAAAAAAGGTCATAGCATGAAGAGTTCTTAAGAATGTAAACTGGTTAATATAATAGTCAAAGCATTCTAAACTTGGTCATCTATTGCTTTTGCATAGAACATCATCAGTTCTCGCCAAGTATTTAAAATGCTGGCTACATTCTGACACAATTCACCTGAGAAATAGAGCAAGGAAACATTAATTACAATCTAATAATTGTAACAATAGCCAAACACATCTTCATCCCCATCTATCACAATCTATAAAAAGGATGAAGCACCGCTCACATTATTGAACAAACACAATAATGGTGGATAAGCCAATTACCGGCTGAACTGTGTGGCTTTTCCAATGCCAGTTTTATCATGGCATAGAATATTGCTCCTGCGCAGTCTGCAGAAGTCATATTGTACAACAACATAGAAAGTGAAATCTGGAGAAGTGGATGAGTCAAGAGACCACTGTGAAGGAGAATTCCTTCAGGAAAATTTAAGAAAAAGAAATCTATACATGAAACTCTTTCTATTACAAACATGGATAGACAGACTATTTTACAAGCACCACTGACGTAGTTTCATTAGGAGAAGATAGAAAAATAATATATTACCGCACAGAGTTCATCTCAAGGATTACATCACTAACTTTGATATTTTCATCAACAGCTCTCAAGAATGTTGCTTCAACCTGCAAAGGGCAATGGACCATTCACGGTTTTGTGCAACCAAAGTGTGCAACTATTATCAAAATAACAATTAAGATGTTCCTCACCTCTTTCTCAAAGTAGACAGAGTCATCTCTGGAGTCTTCAATATCAACGTCGTCAGAATCATTCTTGTATGCTTCAGTATTCACCTCTCCAGAAGATGACAAAGCATTGCCGTCTAAATCTAAAGCTTCCAAATCCTCATTTATAGCTTGTGTGGCCTCAGCAAGTTTATCAGCAGGAATGGGTGCAACAGAATGCCTCCATTCATCTTCATTACCTCCTTCGGGTTTCGACCAAATATAACCAGCACCGACAGGTCCGAGCTGATAAGAGACAGAAAGGTGAAAATCAAATTAGTAGAAACACTGGACAGAGATGCTTTCAGTTCCTCTCAGATTGTCAGTCAGAATAAAATAACGAGAAAGTAAACTATGCAAATGACTAAAATTATAAAAGTAAACTATTATAAAAAAAAAAACTATGCAACTTTCGCACCTAAACAAGCTCACCACCTCTCTCATCACTGTTACTTTCAATGGAATGCCAACAATACGAAATACTAACCTCTGACACAAGCCACTGTTGTTTTTCTGATGCTTCAGACGTCATTTCTCCATTCAATTTATCCGCAAAGCTTGTTATTGCTGCACAGAATGCAAAGTAAAAAAAGAAAAAAGATGATAAATGATACATGTCTCTTCTAAAATACAGCAAATACCACAGCCAACTTAACTACACC
>CAODLS011036120.1:0-32526 GCA_948243855.1 Flueggea neowawraea
TTCCTATACATTTCATCAAAAGCTTCATTAAAAGTTTTCAACCTTTTCTTCACAAGATCACGAGCAGTGGCACGTCCTCCTGAGAAAAGAATGAGGCCTTCTCGACTTAAATGACCTGGAAGTTTTGCCCAACTGTCTCTCAAGAATATAGTGTCATAATAATCCTTGTACTGCTCATGTTCTCTCAACCAAGAATCGCCTAAAAGCTCCCCGAGTTTTGTTCCCTTCAAATGCTTGTACAAATGATAGTGATTGTTCATGGCAAAAAAGCTAGATATCACAGTGTCGTCATATGCCTTTATCCATGTTTCCAAATTAAGCTCAATTGCTTTAATTATGTTCAAGACCTCACCAACAAGAAGCCGCTCCTGAAATTTCTCATGCTTCCAACTCCGGTGAATGACAAGAACTTGGGTCAGGATAGGCTTATAGTTATCCCCAAGCAGTTTGTTACAGTAATCGGTGATAAAACTCACTAGTATTGGAACTCCCCCATCAGGTGGAGGTGGAATCTGCCTCTGTAACTCCACCTGAACCAGAAGTTCCCCAAAAATTTCAGATGCCCCGTCAATCACCCTCTTGATGAGATCCCTTGTGAGATTCTGAATCTCAATACAGGCTGTTCCACCAAAAAGCCTATTAAAATCTAACCTTAATTTGTTAAGAGATGTGAATATATCCAACAATTTCAAGAGCTTGATAGGGTCTTTTTTACTCTCCGTGACAGTCTTCCCGAACTGAAGAAATGCTAAGATGCCTGCCTGAGCAGCAATTTTGGCAAAACACCCCATCCATACATCCAATCCAATCCTCTCAAGGACATCATTGCAGAGCTTGTATTCAGCTTCAAACAAATGCTTCACCGCAAACTCCAAATGCCTGCCCCATTGTGCTATATAACCCTCTATGCTCTGCACATCATTGAATTCAGCTATTGAGATCTCAAGATAATCCAAATCAAGTGCCTTGAGACTGGCTCTAACATTTGAACTACGAACTTCAACATAGATTGATATGCACTTTTCAAGTCTATTATTAGCAATCAACCTCCCGAGAATAGCGTGCAACTTTTGAATAGCCGCCACAGGTAATGGAGATGGAGCAATTACTGCCTGCTCATCAAGCGCTGAAGGTGATGACATTGGAAGGGGCACGCTATGTTCTGTCAAGAGCCGTCGAAACTCACCCTCCAATTTGTCCAATGCAGCATCCAGAAGACCACCATCAAGCCCAGCCTTTTCATCATCATTCTGCAAATCTCTAAGACCCTTCAAGAACTTCTTCAAGTCCAAAAGGTACCGCTCATCCGCCATTGTATTATCCTCCAAATACTCGACTATATCCTCCAACCACTGAATGGCCAATCCACAATTATCCCCCAAAAACCTCAATGCCTCTTCTAAACGTTTCAAAACAGACAAATAACCAGGCAGATCGTTCCTTGGATCTGATAGCAACGGCTTCTCCAATCCATGAACTGCATCAAAAACCTTAAGCACGGCTGCAGCAGGTCCCACAGCACGGTTAATGTGGCCTCCGACAGCCGCAAGAGCATCCTTGTCAGCCCGAATGGGACGAACCGCTGCTTCTAAAGAAGGCAACCTCTGGTTAATCTCATCCAATCTAGGCCCTGCTCTCTCAAGAGCCAATCCTAATGCCTTTGATTTCTCTAAGCTTTGCTTCAATGAATTGCTAGCAGCTACCAAATTACCAATCCTAATCTCCTCCTTATTAACATGATTACCACTCTGCTCCGCCATCACCGATTCCCGAAACACAATAAACCAAAAACCCGACCCGAAGTATCAAAGATCAAAGTTTTATACTTCAAACCACATTTAATTAAAGACAGGTAAGCTGAAGATTCAATCTTTACAACTTATAACACTACGTCGTAATTCACTTTCTGGGTTTATCGAAGTGTGTGATTTGAATCAGCCTGGACTTGAATAAACCCAAGCCACCATTTCTAATATGAATCAACAAACTTCACCAAATTATTTAAAAAAGGGAAGAGAAAAAAAAAAGAAAGCAAATTTAATGAGCGAAACCAACAAGTACCTACCAAAGAAGAGGTTGGTTGGAGGTAGATGAGAGAAGGAACGAGTTAAAGCGAGTTGACTCGGGCGAGTTGGTGACAGGGTGGAATGAGAAGGAGAATAGCAATAGTGGGAAGGACTGGAATCTGAATCAGTGGGAAGTGTTTTTGGAATCGAGAGAGAAAGATGAACCCTAAAAATACGATGGGTAGAGAGAGAAAGAGCTTTTTTAGTATGAGAAAATAGAAAAATATTTTTGCAAGGAGCGACGAGTAAATGCCAAAGTGCATGACAGTATGGCAAAAAGCTTCTTCTCCGAGCCGTCTCCTATTTTTATTTCTTCATTTTTCCTTTTTTGTATTTTTTTCATGTGATTTTTGATGGGTCAAATTACATTTTTTGAGGGCTGAGGCTTAGAACACCCTAATTATTACAATAGCTCGTTCAACTGAAAATACTGCCTTCAAATATGGAAATATTTTTTATTAGTTATGATTTATGATACTATTTATTAATGAGAATATTGAAATTTTTTTTTAATTTTCCAATCTATTATGATTTTAAAGAAGATGAATCATTTGTTGTCTCCGATCAAAAAAAATTTCGAGGATAGAGAAATAGAAAATAAACAATACAAACTCTTCGAATCCTACAAACACAAAGAAAAAAGCTCTTCAAATGACTCTCTAATATTGAAGTCAGTATAGTTTTAGATGTATTTTTTAGATCATCCTGATGAATTGTAGAAATCTCTATTTATAGAATAGATGAAAATAGTGCGAAGTATTTCTGCATATTGCGAACTCATTACTAGCTTGTTTGGTTTAACTTTTTATGAAGTAATTTTTTGAAAAATATTTATCAATTATGTTTGATTGGAAAAAAGAAAATTTTTAGAAAGTTTGATATTCTATGTGTGATTGACGATCACACTTTCTGAGAAATTCGCTACAAATGTCTATAATACCCTTATTATCAAACTCTATAAAAATAATATTAAAAAATAAATTCAAATTAACAATATGAGAAAAAACTAAAGAAAAATATTTATTTTTATTGTATAAAATATATCTCACATAAGAAATAAAACTATAGTTAATAGTTTATACAATTCTATAATGAAGATTATTCTTTTTAAAATTTGACGAAAATCAATTTGTAAAATATTTTTTGTAACTTCTATAAAAATTAATCTATATAAAATAATCAAAAACTTATTTATGAAATGATTTATAAATTTTAAAAACAAATAAGTAAATAGTATTCTAAGGATATATTAGTAAATATGCATTGTTGGCTACTAAAAAAGTTGGTATTCCCGACCCCTCCTCATGAAGTTACTTCCCGAGCTCACTGAGAAGTCAAACAGCTGGTTTTTTGAAAAGTTCAATTTCATTTATTTAACAAAATAAAGAAAGTTTTGATCTTTCAAAAAAAATTGCACTTTCCTCACCCTCAACCAAACAACCCCTGCAACTAATGTGAACTCATTACAAGGTGCAAAATCATTTTAAACACTATTTAATTAATTTGAGTTATTTTATTTTAAGTCTTTGTGAGAATCCTTTTAAAACTTATCCTTTCTTATAGGATTTTTGGGCTTACCTCTCTGCATTGGGTTTTTTTTGGAGACAAAAAAATACTCTTCTTAAAATGATATGCTAATAAATTTATTAGCTTAATAACATTAGAATCTTATTTAACAAAACCACCGTTGTTTTATTTTTCTTTTGGATTTTTAAAGTTAAAGAACTGTTTCTGAATATAAGAACCATAATTACCAATTTCAGATTTGAATAATTAACAGTCAAGAACAAGCACATGAAGAAATATATATCTTATTGTTTGGCCAAAAACAAAGAAATATATATCTTATTTACAAAGAAAGCCCAGGATTTAGAGGCATAAAATCATGCAATATGGCGTATGAAGATGGTGATTAAATTGTATATTTATGGAGGCTGTAGCTGTTCCTTGGAAGAAACAATTATACTTACTAAATTTAAAAGAAAGTTAAAGCTTGTTGGAAAGAAGAGTAGCCAACGTTGAATCGGATTAGAAAGTGTGTCAAAACATGTTTGATTCGATTAAGGGAAAAGAAAATGTATAGCTGATGTACTATGGTTCCATATAGACTATGAGATATGAAGCTAGAGATAACTTATAAGCATTAATTTCCTTTAATTAGATACGCCTTTAAAATCGTGCGGGTTTGAAGTGGACGATATTTCACATAAATTGTGCTTGATGATTAACGCCTTGTTTGGTATGGGGAAGTAGGGGAGGAGAAATTAATTACTAGAAAGTAACCTATTTTGATATGTTTTTTAACCATTTTCATGGTTACTTCCCTGTATACAAAAAAAAAGTTAATTATTCTACAGAGAAAAAGTAAAAATTCAAAACCTCCCAGGAATTTTATTTATCTAAGAAAAAAAAGACTATTCAGTCATCACTTTACTTTTCTTTCTTTATTTTCTCAGAGTATTATAGTCTTTACCTAATAAAAAAATTATATTATTATAACACTTCCCGATAAGTGCATTTTTTAACAAACGCACAAAATAATACTTTCCAAATAATATATTTTTTAGGTAGTAGACTTCTTCAGTAATTAACTACTTAAAAATTTCACAAATTATACCAAATAAGGCATAAGAAGGGGATATAGCTTTAAAAATACATACGTTTTATATTTTCGCCATACAACTAATCTACTTAATCTAGCAGGTTTGCAATATATTATTTCGAATATGTTGAAACTAAACACAAAGTTATCTATAGATACAACGTGTTAAAATGTATACTATAAATGAATGAAACATATGGTGTTTTTGTTAATATTAAGATCGCCTCATGTTTATTTGCGAAATATTGAAAATAGATCATAAAAAGCATATAGAATTCTGTGTCAATAAAATGAATAAAACTATCTTATTTATCGAAAAAAAAAGTATAGAGTAGATTTTACATAATGAAACAATAAAAGAGCGGCAACTTTGTTAACAATAATAATAATAATATGCTATTAATAAATATATGTCATTTTATTTTTATTGTACAATTTAACTAAATTTATTAATATATAATCTCCTTCTATAATCTACTAGGATTCAAGTTATGAGAGAATATTTTTACAATCTATACACTGAACTATGTGCAAATATCAATTTACCATCCACCCAACCACACAAATAAACATCTAACAGAATAAAAAGAGTAAATAAACATCCGAAATTAGGTAAATTGACTTCTAATCAAGTGAAATATCTAATAGTTGATATTGTCAAATTAGATGCACCTCATATAGACAATATCGTATATAATCCAGATCGTCAGAGTTGATCCTTTTTCACAGCAAATGTTTTTGACACACATAGGCACTCAACAGAATAAGGCCACAAAGACAACTCCGATGGAACACAACAATTAGTTGAAACTTGTTTTATTATTTTGTGGTATCATGGTTCATGTAGCATTAATTCTTGGCCATCAATCACAGGGAAAATCACACATTTATAGCAAATTAAAATGTCACCATTAATTTTCAAATATTAGAAATGCCACAAAAAACTAAACACATATTAAAGATACCAGTTTTTTGGAAATTCGTAAAAAATTGAGATATTTTCATGAAAATTGACTTTTTTACAAGAAACTAACTTCTCGTGAGACATTGAGTTTTTTTTTTCTCTAAATTCAAAAAAAAATCTAATTTTCCCAAAAAGGTATATAATGGTATGTGTACGTGTGCAAAGACGTTCACAATTTTTTTATAAAAAAATTATTTAATGAATTTTCGATGGTGTAAGTATATGTACACAGGTGTAAATTTGTAAAATTTTTAAGACAATTTTTTAGCGTGTTTCCATTTTAAAAATTTTAAAAAAATGAAATGCTATTTGTAAAATTCTTGATTTTATTTGTGTGATACTGATACTGTATAATTAACTCTCAATCTTACCTGAATAATGGACTGATGATTACATGGAAGTTAATTCCACTGTTTTGATGGTAATCTTGCAACATAGAAAAGAATCGGGAATTCTACACATATATTATACATATTAGAAGTAATAGCATAAATAGACACCATTTCGACCTCTTCCACCAATATATATAATCAGCATAATATTTGCATAAGACACACTTTCACTTCCAACGAATATCCTAAAAATAAGGGATTGATACTTGATAAGGAACATGCATATTGAGCAGTTATATTTTTTTTCAAAACAAATCAATTACCACTTACAGACTTTTGAGGAAAGAATGCAACTGTTCGTATCAAAACTGCCGACATTTATGGAAACAAACAGCACAACCATACGCATCAGCATAGCAGTGAGAGACATAGTTCATTCTACAAATGAAATAGAAAAAATACCAAT
The DNA here is from genome assembly GCA_948243855.1 of Flueggea neowawraea. NCBI lineage: Eukaryota > Viridiplantae > Streptophyta > Magnoliopsida > Malpighiales > Phyllanthaceae > Flueggea > Flueggea neowawraea. The sequence continues at coordinate 6,431 of CAODLS011036120.1, forward strand.
AATCATTCATTATGGAGGCCATTGGAGTGAAGACAACAACTTCATTGACTACGAAGTGCATGGAATATTGGTGCCCAGCAATTGCAGATATGATGAGATGATTAGAATGATACAAGACGTAATAAAAATTACTGACGCGACGACTACCATACATATGCAATAGCAAATCAAATCAGACTGTTGGATCATGGATGATCAATATTGAGTTCCTTATATGTTTTAATGATGAACAATAGGTTTGATGTTGTACAAGAGCTTTGACTTGAAGTAAAACGCGTTGGAAAGCTCAAATTTGGGAAAAACAAGTCTGTTGAAGCAGTTATCGTACGTAATGCAATGCCCACGTACGTTAAGGTTAATCACAACGTACGTTACTGTAATCCAATGTACGTGAAGAAGAACCAAAATGCAAACAGAAACCACGGGAATGAAAATGGAGCAAACAACGTACGTTAATAAGCTAAGAAACGTACGTTAGTATCAAACAACGTACGTCATCTGCAAACAAACTTGATCAACGTACGTTAAGATATCAAAAACGTACTTGAACTGGAAATCAACATGATCAACGTACGTGACACTTATGGCAACGTACGTGAGAATGACACAGACAACAACATATAACATTAAAAGCACTACAACAACTATATTCTCCTTATCAACGGTCATATTGGATGAAATAGCTATAAATACATCAAGAGAAGGCCAAAAACATGTTGAACAACATCAAAAATCATTGTGCCAAAATTTCTATCAATTTCAACCAACAAAAACATCAATTCAAGCTAGAGATTATAGTTCAAGCATCATTCTCAAATATCCAACTCTAGCATAGAACTTCATTGTTTGTAAACTATTTTGTAAACACTTAGAGGGTGTAAGAAATGTTTGTTGTAAAACTATAGAAAACAACAATGTAGACGTTTGTTGTGAACCTAAACAAAACAACATTATAGGCCTTGAAGGTGTTGAGCCTTAATCAACCTCGTTATATTGGCCTTGTTGGATTGAGCCGCAATCAATCATCGAGATAATGAAAAGCCTAAGTGAGACTGAGGTAGTGGATGTAGGCATCAAGTTCACCGAATCATTACAAATTCTTGGTGTTGATTTTTTGCTTTCCTTTCAAGTCATTTATGCTCTCCAAAATCAACTAAGGCATAGACCGAAGTTCTCCATCACCGGCTACATACCTACAACAATTGATGATGAAGCGAGTTGGAAATTCTACATGGTAATCAAAAGCAGAAATTTAGATTTGGATGCACATCCTTTATGCACAACAATTAAGAGTAGAGGTTGTGATGCAATTGATGTTATGTATATTGACATGATATTGGAAACTCAATCATAACATGTTGAAGAAATTAATAGTACGAACAAAATTCAGTCAATATATAGTGAAGATAATAATTGGCCGACATCGCAATTTACATAACAAATGGTGGTGTTGACAATTGCGGATGTAGAAAAACATCAAGTAGCGTGGGAATGCACCAACGGGATGACAATAATTACTAGCCTTAGACATTCAGATATTAATAATGGACAGATATACCAAGATAAAGCAACCCTCAAATCTGCATTGGTCATTCACTCAATCAGAAATCATTATCAATATATGATCCAAAATTCATGTAGCAAGAGGTATGTTCTTCGATGTATTCATGAATTGTGCAAATGGAAGTTGAAATCATCAAAGATGGGGGCAAGTAATTTGTGGAAGGTGCGATCTTTCAAGAAAGATCAAACATGTCCAGATCAGAATGAGACATCAAGAAGGCATGTATAAAATACAAAATTGCAATCTTAACTGCATCATCATCATTACTTCATCTCCTACGTTCAAAACATTCAAAAATGGCCTTTCAATCAACATATTCACCACCATCAAAACACCTCTGCAATAATCTCCCTCCACCCGCATCTCTAATTCTGGACTTATCAAAACCATCAGTACATTTCAAGCAGGTAATAAGTGCAAACTCATCAATCCCAAATCTTAGAAGCCTCCCACTAATCTTAACCAAAAATTCACATTTATTGTCATTGTACACCTCCCTAAAAATCAATTAATGCAGTAACTAACTGTCAAAAGAAAAGGATTGCATATCCAGGAACTAACCAAAACATGTATTCCTAAAACCTTCCAACCTTTGAGTAGGGGTCAACTTCTCCTTAATAGTATCAATTGCACCAACCTTTACATGCAAACGAAGCTTCCCGACAAAATGATTCCCAAGTTGAACCAAATATTCCCACGGCTGCAACAATCGAAATAGAAAAATAATATGTCAAACATATCCCAAAAATATATACTTAATAATAACATAAATATTTAAGCACCATCTTAAACTTATTCCCCCAAATGACAAGAATCACTTCTTCGGGTTTCGATATTCGAAGTTTCTTCTTTTTCGCCATTAGCCTCGGGACACCAACCTTCTTTCTAGCCATAGGAGAATGAACACCACGCTTCTTCATCATGTAGTCGCCTAACATAATCTCATAATTGCCCGTCGATTTGTCAAAAAGACTATTAGAATAGGTTTCTGTTAGGATTGTGCCCTAGTCCAATGATCAATGTACATTGTCATTCAATTATTTAATAAAGAGGTATTTTATTTTCATGAAATATTATATGTTTTATGAAGATAAAACTCCATGAATAGTTTATTCTTTCTTATGCCATCAAGTGCATGACTTGATAGTAAAACCATAAGGATAAAGGGAATATTATTCTAAATGTCCTTAATCGATCATTATCATAGGAATAATAATGAATTAAGATTAGTAAGTTGCTAAGTGGATAATCACATTTTACTAATTATGGATATGAGATATCAACTTAGAACATAGATATATGTTGAGCAACATGTATTGGATTAGCCTGCTATGAAAGCACTTTATGGATTGTTGTCACAAAGTAGCTTTTATGCAGTGGTGATGTTTGAGTCATCTGACTGAAACTCACTATCAACTCCTACATGAGGAATCTCATGTTTTGACTTAGTCAAACGTTATCCGTAATAGGGTAACAATAAAGACTATGATTGGATATGTCATGAATCATATAGAGGAGTGATAGTGAGAGTGATGGATTTGTTCCTCTTATGAAAAGTGGTATCTCTTGGCCACTTGATGAGTAGGATTGATGGAATGTATGCATACTCGAATGAATTGAAAGGAGTTTATCAATGTCATTTGTCATATCAATCTACTTGAGATCAAGAAATATGCTAAGCAATATAAGATTGTCATGTGACCATACCTTATACTTAGATGGGATATCGTGAGACAAAAGGACTAAATATCAGACTGTGAAAGGCTAATTCGGATCACCGACATCCACTAATTTTTGGGTTAACATAATGTATTACCAGATACCGCTTATGGACTTTGGGCCCAAAGGTTCGGGACAAGGCCCATTGTCAATTTTGAGTGAGCATATTGGATCACACACAAGAACGAATTGGATTGGTTACAAAGGTTCTCTCTTTGTAGTGATTGAATTATTAAGATGATTAATTTAATTAATCAATAATAATTCAGGATTTTATGATTTTTATGTTAAATAAGATTTAATACATGGTCCATTAATGTAATGGGTTTTTAATATGGATCACCAATTATCATGGTTATAATTATTTAATTATGTGTGACATAATTTGGCCTATGTAAGTGATTTATTTTATGATAATGTATCATATAATGAAAAACTCAATAACATTAATGAAACCCATGTGAATTTCGGCTAAACCTAACCTAATTAGGAGTATGAAAATTCAGCACAATAAACTTAAAAAGGGAGGGAGAAATTCGGCTCTACTTTCCTATTTTTTAGGAGTCACTTTCCTTATGTGACAAGGATGAATTCGGCACATGCACTAACTAATTAGGAGTTTTATTCTTGTTTGATAAGGAAAATAAAACCCTAATTTATATGTGACAAAATTAATTAGGAAGTGTTTATTCTTGTAGGATAAGAATAGGCAAACCTTGTAAGATTAGATAGGAAATTCAGCACACTATTTCTTGAATAGGATGTTGGCCAAATTTTTGAAGGACAAGGAAGGGAATTTTGGATTCCTTATACAACTATTTAGGTCTCTTAATATGCCTATAAATAGGGTGCACTCCTTGCTATTCTTTAAAGGCAAAGCCGAATTTGTGAGTGCCACTTACAAAAAGAGAAAATTATTTTTGTGAGATTTATAATATAGATTCTAAAAGAAGTGCTAGCACACTCCATCGATCCAAGGTAAGTTCATTTGTATGGATATCTCTAGACACGTTCCCACAAAGACAACATGAATTCGAAAGGTGGTTAGAAGTTTGGAGCACTAAGAGCTACACCAACACATCATACGATCAGACGTTTAAACTTTGGATATAAGGTAAATCTTCTAACCCTAATCATATATGCTGATGTGCATGGATCTTTGGGGGAATTCAAGACTTAAAATTTTTGTTATTTCTGATGTACTGATTAATTATGAATGTCATAAAGGAGCCGCAAATTCCAACAGGAAAATAAAACTGAACCCAACCATGCCTGCATTCAAAAAACATGACATCAACAAACAAAAGAAAGAAAGAATCCATACCCAAAAAAATCATGCAATTGATTTGCCCATACCAAATAACCTAGCATATGGAGCACAAAAAACACACCCATGAATCGGAAATGTCTCATCCACCAAGATACCCAAATAAAATTACAAAATCAAAGAAAAGCATAAAACACTAATGAGCCAAACCCACCTGAGAATTTGAAAAAAAAAAGAGAGAGAGAGAAAACATAATATAACTTGGATATACTTGATATATGTTTTCTGTTACGACGCAAGCTATCTGAGAGGGAAGTGGAATTCAAAATATTCAAAAAACCATCCACGATGATCTGTTTGCTTGAAAAACAGAGGTAGTAAGAATTTCGGGTTAATGATGAAGAAAGGAGAAGATACGGTTACAAGGGAAGATAAAGAGAGTTTTTTTAAAAAGTGGGAATAATTTGGTTAAAACGTCCTTTTATAAAAGGAGTTGAAAACGTGTCTGTATGTATAAATAGAATCATAAAATGGGTGTAATTTCCACAAAAGAATCCTCACAGAAACATAGAGCGACCATCATCTTGTCAATGGCCCAAATCAAATAAGTGATAATAACTTGGTACACTGTTAATACTTTCCAATATTTTGTATTCACAACCCACTTATGTATATTACATGTCCACTTTCATATATTTGTCATTCACTTTTAAAATTTTTAATATTTTCTATTATAATAATTGTTCTTTTTCTCACGTCTCTCTTTCTTCATTTGTGCTATCTCCTTTCTCTTCTTTCTCTCTCTTCTTTTTCTTTTCTCTATGTTTACTCTTTCTCTCTCTCTCTTCTCTTTCTCTTTTGCAGCCTTAAACCTCGTCTCTCTCATTCATCCTCGTCAGCCTCCAACTCTCTCCTTCGTCTTTCGTCAGTAAGATCTGCTACTCTCTCTCTCTCTCTCTCTCTCGTATCTGCTATGGATCTGATTTGGTTTGGTGGTGTAAGAAGAAAAGAAGGAAGCAAATTACTCTTTTGGCAGCGGTTAAGTTCTTAGAAACCCTAGTTTTAGGGGTGCACATGGTTCGGTTCGGTTCGATTTTTTCAACAAACCGCCAACCGAACCAAACGGTTCGATTTTACTCTCTGGTCATCTGTAGTCAAACCGCTGGTTTCAACTTTCAGTTCGGTTCAGTTGGTTGTTGATTCGGTTCGGCCGGTTTAAAATATAAGTAAAACCAGAGTTGATAAATGGTTTGGTTGGTTTGTTTTAGGTTTGGTTTGGTCGGTTTTGAATAGATGTATATGTAAAAACCAGCATAGTGGTATAAAAAAGGCTAAGTTTGGTTCGGTTTGGTCCGTTTTTGAACAGATAAAACCGCAACCGAACCGAACCTTTCAGTTTTGACAATTCCTCATCTACATCCACCCAGTTGGCTTTGGTTTCATTGTCGATTCGGTTTAAAATGGTTCGGTTAGGTCTGTTTTTTTGGTTCGATCGGTTTTTTGTTCACACCTACCTTAGCTTCTGCCTTTATTTTTCTTAAAAAAAATATTTGAAAGTTGTTTATAACTTGTTTATATATTGTTTATAACTATTCAAATAATTGTTTATAAATTGTCGTTTATAAGTGTTTATAAGTTATAAGTGTTTATAACTTGTTTATAAATTTTTTATATAAATGAACATACTTTAAACAAATCGTAAATAATATATAAACAAGTATAAAAAAATATAAACTTTAAACAAGTTTGAAAAACGAACAGACTTTAAACAAATTGTAAATAAGTTTTAAACAAATATAAATATCATATAGACAGTTTTTTCACAAGACTCTTAACATTTTTGTTTATAACTACGTGTAAATAAATATAAATAATATATAAATAAATATAAACAAATAAAAAATATATAAACAGTATTTAACAGTTTCAAACAAAATCTAAATAAATTTTAAATAATTTTATAAAAATATAATTTTTAAAAATTAGTTTGCTATCGCCTATAATTTTAAAAAAATCTACTAAAATATTAAAAATTAATATGGTAAGTTTATAATTTATGTATCACAATAACATGTATATATAACTGTTCATTAAATAAAGTTTTGAGGTCAACAGTGACCATTTCTCGTTGGCCCAGTTGATATGTGAACATACTTGTCAGCTAATGTTGGATAATCCAACATTGGATCCTCTTCGGTAAAGTGACAACAACGTTAATTATTAATCTTCTGTGGTTACAAAGAAAAGCCACCGTGTTGTGTGTGGCCGAAGTAGCTGTCAAAGAAAAGTCCTTACCAGTTTTTGACAAAATGCTTAGAAAAAGAATATTTCTTGAGTTCTACCTCCATGGCCCCATTTTTTACCAAAGAGAAGAAAAAGAAAAGAAAAAACTAAAGTTGAACACCTTACTTTCTCATAGAGCATTGAACGGTCAATGTCTTGTTCAAAATCGTAGAGTTTAATAATTATGTTCCATAGACAAGGAACCATTTTGTTGTATTATTGTGCTACTAAATAGTCAAAGCCTTTTCAATTAAAGGGCTTTTTTTATTACTGCAAATTTGCAACATATTTAGCTTATTTGTTAACTTTCTTATAGTAATTGTTTTGATTTAAGTGAGCAGCTCAGTGTTAAGTTTAATTAAGGTTTGTTCGTGTTTGGATAGACGAGTTTAACTAGTTCTATAGGTAAACAAAATTTATAAGAGCATCTTCAATAATACTCTTCATAGTTAATATATTAAATAAAAAATATAATTAATAATTTTTAAAAATAAAAAATAAAATTATTTTTAAATTCAAATATTATTCTTTAATTCAATTATTTAAAATTATATAATAATAAATAAAATTTAAAATAAATTAATAATAATTGATGAAGATAAACAAATATTTAAAAAAAAATAAAAAAAAATATATTAATAAATTTTATTAATAACATATAAAATAAAAAATTATTTAAATTAATTAATTTTAGTGAGTCAAAATCACTATTTTATTTATAGTTATAAAAATAATAAAAAATTAGAATTAAATTTTAATAATTAATTCTTTATAATAAAAAAATTAATTTAAAAAGAACATTGAAAATGTCCTAATACACCTAAATTAAACCCAAGCTAATAAATTTAGCTTCACTGGACTAGAATCCCAGATTTAACATAATCCTTTATTACCACTGGTATTGGGACTAAGAAGTATTGATCATTCCACTAATTATGGCATGGCCCTAGATTTACCACCAACGATGTTTCTAAAATTCCTAATCAAGCAAAAATAAGAAATAACCTAAAAGTATAGCACAAAAACAAAAAAAAAATAAAACAGAAAACAAAAATGAAAATTAATAATCCCCATTTTTTCGGATTAAAAAATTTACATCCCAGCAATTTTCAACCACCATTAATATTACAAAAGCCTATCCTTTTTCTCTCCTAAAACTCCCTAATTAAATTAATTATTTTTCTTTCAGTCACACAACTGTTCCAGTTGACTCGAATACCAACGACCCTACTCCCACACTACCGACGGTAGCCACGCTCTCCGGCATCGTCGCGGTTTGAGTATGGCGGTGCTCTCCCTCGTACGTTACTATTAGCATCGATGGATCGTCTGTTGCCCGTTCCACGTGTTTCCTTGCTGGACACCCTCTCATCGTGCTACACTTGTAATATCCTCTGTATCAAACAAACACGACCGTCAATTTTACATCTTAATCACCAGATAAACGGCTGAGATTTGAGAAGATCGAGATTTATTACCTAGGATAGGGTGAACGCGTAATCGGCTTGTGCCGGTACTTTCTCCCAGAATTCTCGTCCGGCGGAATATCGGCGATTTTCGGACTAATCGCCGGGACTCTAATTGTTTTCTTCAGCCGATTTTTCCTGTATAAAAAAAAAGAAAAAGCTTATTAGAAATAATATTAAATTCACTATCATGCGCAAGCTATGCTATCATGCTGGGGGTGCGTGGTATCCACAGTGGTCAACGGTCAAGATAAGGACAAAAAAGTATTTATAAGCAAGGCATTTTCTTCGTAGTGGTGTTTTATCTATATTTACGAATCAGTTGTCAAACTTATCGCTTCGCGTCACCGTCACGCGTGCTCTATGTGCCATTATTAAACCAGACTGTTCAACTATTCAACTACCTAACTCGTTGACATGGCTCAGCCTCGTTCACTGAGTCACTAGGCCGAGTTGATCTAATAATTTTTCTACTTTGACAGAGGTCCACTGTTTTGGTTGGTCATGTGTGCAGTGCTTTTTCAGTCAGAAGCTAAAGTTAAACAAAACCGACAGTTTTTGCTAAAATGCGCCCCATGCTTACATAATAACACGTACCTTCTCTTAGAACAATGGCACTTTCCGCTGGCGGAGCCGGAGTACTTGCCGGATACATCGTCGGAGGGATCGTGCTCGTGGCACCGTTCCTTGCTGTGCGGAGCCGAGGAAAGCGGTGGTTTTCCGGTGGAAACAGCCGTAGTCAAGAAGATCGACGGCCCTAGCTTTCCGTTCGAAACGCTGCCGTCTCCAGTTATCGCAGACGACATAAACGACGAGCTCGACGACACGCTGAAGCTCTCCTTGGCAAACTCCAACTCCGCACTCTTCGCGTTAGAGTTAAACAAGCTAGGCTTCGTAAAGTCAAGTGTTAACCTCTGCTGCTGCGGTTGTGATTGCGAAGGCTGCACACTAAAGCTCGCCAGCGCCGCCGGAGCAACGACAGGATGTTCGATGGGAGAAGGCGCTAGGTTAAGATTTTGGGTTCTAGGAGCAGACACCGACGACGGCGGCGGACGCGACGAGGAAGATGAAGACGGTTGAATCGGACCGCGTCTAAACCTGGCGTGACCGGTACGGTTCAAAAGAGAAATGACCTTCTTCAACTTAGAAACGGTAATATCGGCGAGGTCGGTGCAGTCGAGGTGTTTGGACCGAGTGTTCATGACGCGGATGAGATGTTCCATGCTCTTCAAGCCTTGCGACGCCGCCTCTTGTATGGCCATCGGATCGTCCATCTTGGACAAGCTGAGTAATTCAACGGCCATGATTTGATTATCGAGGAGAGAGAGATTTGTAGAGCGAGAAACTCAGCAGAACATGAAGGAGAAGGATGCAAGTTGCAGAGAAGTGGGTAAGTAAGGAGAAAGAGAAGGGGGAGGGGGTGATATAGGGGGAGGAGTGACCGGGTGACCGGGTGAAAGGGATGGAGAGGAGTCAAAAAGGAGTTATGATCGGACGGATGAGATGAGTTTGAAAATTTCAATGGGTGAATAAAGAAAGCGAGGAGAGAGAAGTAATGGGGTGTAGTGGGCCCATGTGTTAGAAACTGGAGAAGGAAGGAAATAGTTGGAGACTGAAAAAGAAGTCCAGTTTTGAAATATTTCTTTTATTTTCAATTATTAATTTATTTAATTTATTTTATGTATATATAGAAATATGCACTAAAAATAATTATTTTTTTTATTTTTAATATTAATTCCCCAAAAAAGCATTTTTAACATTGGTTCAAGTATTTAAATAAATAATAAATTTTATCTAAAAATTTTGAATAATTTAATAAAAAATTGTGGCTTTTAATTATAATTTTTGGGTTGTTTGGCTAGTTTTTGTAATATAACACTGAATACACTATAAATAAATATCATATTTAAGTATATTTTATCTAACAAATTAAGTACTCCATATATCTCGTAATTGTGGGAATTGGTCTATCTTCTTAGTCAGCATTTTGAATTGCCCATATTTGGTCTCTTGTATTTCCGTAAAATGGAAGTCGTAAGGGGCGATCTACCGCAGATCAAACATTCAAACAATTGTTAAACAAGGTCCTAACCTTATCATGCTCTACATAGTAAAGTATTAATTATAGCCATCTCAAAAGTCAATATTTCAAATTGATGAGTTGTTTGGATTAAATAATCCCTCATATTCACATGCATAATGTCCTCTTCTAGAAAGATTCTCGGGGGTTGAGTTTATTTCACGCCACTACTGAGTCTTTCTATCTGACTAATTGAATCATGCAAGCAAGACAAATCTTTCATTTCTCAGTTTTTGCTAATGCTTCACAAACTTGACCCATAGTAGAGAGATCCCTCAAAACTGGATCGCCAGAAGCATCAGTGATAAAATGTTGCAACTGAAATCTCCAGTTAATCTTCTGTTGTGCAGTAAAATCAATAGGATAGTATTTCTCCACAAGCTTACATATATTATCAAAATATTAAATGCTTTACAATCATTTTTAGGAATTAAAGTTGTGCTTAGTGCCAATTCAATTGCTACAAGAAATATGTTTACCCGATAGTCTTGCCCCACTCGTATATCATCAAGTTGGTTACGAGCCCGGCCTCTTGGTGCTATATAAGAAGCACTAACATTAGGAATAAATAAGCAATTAGGCGGTAATTCACCTTTAGTAGTTTCAACTTGTCGTTCCTTTTAATTGAAAAATCACCTCTTAATGAAGAACCATCCATATCCTTCTCTTAAAAAAGGGAAATTTTAGCCACATACATTTAACTTCGAAGAAATTTCACCAAGTTCACTTAACTCGACTTTGTTACCACACAGTCACCAAACTTTACATTTGTTTCACTAAAGGTCACTATGGTCGGTTTCTACATAATTTCGGCCCGGAGAAGCCACATGGTGTTCCAGTTCATCAAAACCAGCCCAAAACGCTTTTCCTGATCGACCTACCCGAAACCACAACTTGCTCAACCCAAACCGCTGGACTCACCAACCCGACCCAATTAAAAAAGCAAAACCACGTCTCTCTGTCCATTCTTTTGTTCTCCTCTCTCTGTATCTCTTTCGTGTTTCCTCTCTACATCTCTGTCGCGTTTTCTTCTCTTTGGCTCTCTCTCTCTTTCGGCGAATGGACAGAGAGATGTGGTTTTGAAGTTGATAGTGAACAGACCCACCCTAGGGTTATCTCTCGGTTTGTCGATCCCTCTCTCTCATTATCTCTCGATCCCTCTCTCTTATTCTCTTTCTTAGTTGACAGTGAACAGACCCACCCTTGAGTCGTTTTAAAACAAAGACCCACCGTCCTATGTCGAGCCGTGATGAAAGTTGTAAGAAATATTAATTTATGTGTTTTGGGTAAAATTTAGTTTTCAATTTGGATGCCCTGTTGTGAATTTCTTGTTGAGGTCTATGTTTGGTTGTTGAACCTATTGTGAATTTCTTGTGTTGACGTTTTAGAATCAGTGAGGTCGCTGCTTGATTTTTGAAAAATTTAGGTCGATGCTGTGAATTTAGGTTTATGAATTTGGATTCCCTGCTGTGAATCACTAATTTCTTTGACAGGCTCATGACGTTTTGGATTGAGAAAATGTTGTTATTCTGTCACATTAGTGAGTTATGTTTTTTTTAGGTTTCTAACAGAATTGTGTTTCTCATTTGTTGAAGTGGAAAGCTCAAGCTCAATGTCAAAAAGCAGTGTTCCTTTGAATGAAAATGAATTGGCAGCAACAAATGGGGGTTGCTACACCACAAAGATCATATTATGTAATGGAAAGAGCATATGGAACAGTGGGAACAGAAAGCAGTGTAGACATGCGTACTAATAATCAATTGAAATGCATTTAGTGTAGGAATTGAAATGGACATGTAGCTTTGCATGTACTATGAATTTGATGTATTAAGAATGAAATATGGTTCACATTTTCAGAATGTTCACTATTCCATTACAAGTATTTTTGACTTATAGTCAAGATATAATTTTTGATGAAAATCAAGAAAAAATTAAGAAATGCAATAATATAAATAAGAAGGGATATTTCCATTTGATTAATTAGAAACAACAGAAAGAAAGAATGGACAGAGAGATTTAGTTTTGTTTTTTTAATTGGGTCGAGTCGGTGAGTCTAGCAGTTTGGGTTGAGCGGGTTGTGGTTTCAGGTCGGTCGGTCGGTCATGATAAGTGGTCTGTGTTGGTTTTAATGACGTGGTACGCCACGTGGCTTCTCTAAACTGGCATTATGCAGAAACCGGCCATAATGACCTTGGGTGAAAAAATGTAAAGTTTGGTGACCATGTGGTAACAAAGTCGAGTTAAGTTACCTTGGTGAAATTTTTTCAAAGTTGGTGAAAATTTTTCCCTTAAAAAAATATCAATATTTTTTCTTTTAACCATGCTAACTTTAGTGGAAAATCCTACAACTCATCAAACTATAATAATATTATTGAAAGAACCCAAACCACAGATTCACATATTCAAATTTTCTAAATTAAATTGTTTTACTTGTTGAAGAAATATAAATACATTAAAAAGAAAAATCAATCCAATAGTTACTTCAATATTTTTTGAAAAAGAAAAAAGAAAGAGTCAAGATTTTCCCACTCGTGGAAATACTCGAATAAATAGTAATTAAAAAAGGTTAAAATAAGAGAGAAATAGTTAACAAGGGAAATGTGGTAGAGAGGGATCAGGGAAAGAAAGCTGACCCGGGCAGAAGTGGGGTTCACGTGGAGCTTTGGTCTTCCCTCTTTTTTTAATCTCAAAATGTTGACCAACCTCCTTGTTTTTCTTAGATGACTGGGAACAGCCGGTGATTTCTCTACAACCGTTCGATTGGCCCTTTTAAATCCAACGGTTGATGATGACAGTGACAGAGTTGACTATATCATTAGTCAACAAACACTAGTTAACATTGGACAAGTGGCCATCAAGATGAGGTTGTGCTAAATTCACGTAGGGAGAAAGATGTCTTTTTCATTGTTATCTTTTTGTATTTAAGAAAAAAATAAGTTGATTAAATAAACGAATAGATTTATGTATATTGGTTCAATTTATGAAGAAAGAAAAAAATTAACTAACATAATTAAAAAAATAAGTTTTTTTAGTAAATTACGGTGTATATTATGAATAAGATTGCAGATTGATACATTTTAATAAATTATAATAAAACAATAAAATAGACTGACACGTTTGTTTATAGTTATAAATATTTCAATTATAATATTTGGTGCATACGTGTTGGATATTTGAATTAGACATTTAAATAAATAAAACTTTAATTATTTTATTATTTTTTAAAATCCCAGATCACTATTTAGTAAAATGAGTTGCCTATCAATTGGATTCAATATCAAAAATCTCGAAGGTCAACTGTTCTTGGATCAATAAAAGAAATAATCTCCTTCAAAGATGGGTGCTGCATTTTTTCTTTTACAACTAAATTTCGTTGATAGCGAAAATTAAGCGCACAAAGTCTGACAATAAATTATATTTACTGTTAATGCTGTTGACATCAATTTTTAACAATTAAAAGAAGACATTTTTAATGGCTTAAATATTCTTTTAATCTTCTAGCGGGGTGATCTAGCGGTTGGAAGCGTTGACCTTAGTATGCGGTGCGGGTTCGAGCCTCCGAGGGAATGCGTAATTCCAACAACGGTCTGATTGCTAGCTTGGGCCTGTGTTGCACTAGTGTTGGGTTATTCATGTCCAATCCGTTTATCCTCGGTGATGTGTTACGATGACCTCACTAGATAGGGGTCCAAATCCTTGTCCGGATGTCAGCTATGACTCTCGGGAACATTCAGTAGCGAGGAGAATATCTTTGAGTTTAAAGTCTGCATGATCACTTCCAACAGAAGTATATCACCTACCGGTCGCCTCTGCCTCCCCTTTTATCAATAAAAAAATATTCTTTTAATTTGGCCATACACTTAACAATAATTGCTTTTAGTATTTAGTCTTCTATATTTTCTATTGACCCAAAAAATCGAAGTTCTTCTTATTGGGAAGCACTATAAATAACCAAATACCATTGAATTGAATTCATTTAATGTTTTCAGCTCATTAATAAATTATTGTTCAAGGGTCAAGACTTATTGATGAACACACATCTACCTGGTAAGCTACTGAAAAATTTGGATTCGTAATTTTTGTTTTGTGTACATGCAAAAGAAATAGGGATGGGAAAAGGAAATTATTAAGTTTATACATAATCGTCTATAAGCTTGTAACTTGATATAGAGGATGGATCTCATCTTCAATATTAGAAGTCTAAGATTCGATTCTTTGTAGAAGGTAATGTAAAACAAAAATAGTAACGGATTCAACATATTGTGTTTAAGATTCTAAAATCATAAAATGAGAGAAAGTGGACTACAATTTACCAATTGTTTATGAATATTTTAGAGATTTTATTTAAAAGTTACCATTTTAAAAGATAAAGTGGACTACAATTTGGGACATTCGAAAATGGAAAACCGGACTAAGAAAATGAGATGGAGGGATTATGTTAATTTCCGTATATTTAGGGTTAATAGGCGAGTTTTTTGAAATTTCATGTATCCAATAGGTGAAAATAAAAGTTTAAGGGCTTGGGGGATATAGAGTGAAAGTTGAGGGTGGCATTTATGTATTCTGCCTTTTTTTCTCTAATGTTGATGGTGTTGAGGAATAATAAACAAAAAAAGTCAAAGATATGAAAAAACAATTTCTGTTGAATGGATTAATGGAAGTGAATGTCAATTAACGGGAGCTTATTAAACATGCAGTTGAACGCCTATCGAACTAATGTAATGAATGAAAGGATGCATATAATTTTGTAAGTCCGTAATTAATGATGTATCAATTACTTCTACAAATAAGCCTTGTGTTTACCATCCTACGTATCAATTTGAAGTCTAAATAATAAGACTCTCTCTTATTTCTCTCTTTCGCTTCTTTATTATATTTTTAAGTTTCATTTATTTTACCTTTTGTTCTACTAAGTTTCTCTTAATTCCACAACATATTCCAATTATTTTATTTCTCTTGATAACCTTTCAAACTAAACCAATTTAAAAAGAAATAAAAAAAGAAAGAAGATAGTGGTATCAAGTGACATTTTAGAGGATTCGTTTGCGATTCGATTCCCTCTCATCTCTCAAATCATGGCATAATGTTAGCTGTATTATCACCTTTTGTTTTTTATCATCAACGACTAGTGCTTTGATTTTTAAAATATTTTTTCAAGAGTTGAAAAAAAAAGAGTTGCCTCTACTCGTGGATTTATGTCATAGAAATCACTAGCAAATATCTTTAATAAGAGGTTTGAGAGATCTTTAGAGATATTAATTGGCATAATATTTAGCATATCTTTGGCCAGAACGTTGCATCTACTCAATTCCCATTATTTAATTGTTGATAATAAAAACAAAATCAACTCTTTCAAATTAAAACAGAAAAGTAATACTTATAAAATAAGCAATAATTGTATTTGAGTCGTCGTTGGAAAATGCGAGAGACAATATACACCATCTCCTATTACAGTTAACAAACAACAAGGCGAGGAATAGCGACAAAATAGCACGTTGTTTGACTTCATATTTAAAATTGGAAGTAGAGAACAGCTAACCCATCAGATTAATAAAAACCTAAATCAATGGAACTAACAAGGCCCTAACAAATCTTCCAATTATATACATTAAGAGAACACCATTTGGAGGGACCAAATACATGAGTAAAGTTAAAATAAGATAATACGTATCTTTTTATTTATCAAGTAGATAACCACTTGCGGTATTATAGTATAAATAACTTTTTTAATAATCGAAGAGATTTAATATCGAATAAATAAAAAATAATTAACGAATAATTAAACGAGTGATCAAATATACCTCAAAATACACAGTAGAACATATCGATTGAATGGTCTAATAAACAAATTATTGCTAATCACCACTAACTATAATTACGAACACGACAGGAACATAAAAGTGGAACCATAACCTAAGAACTATTGGAAGATTACTTAGCAGGATAATCTTTTACTCAAAGGCTTCTAGAGTTTTTTACCAGTCTTTTACACTGATAGAGTTTAGACTCTTCTAAACTAATTAAAAGCTCATATTCAAACTCAACCAAAACAAGTTAACCAAAACTCATTTAACCAATTTGGGTTCTAGTTATATCCATGTACTAAACATATCCGTTTTTTAATAATAATTGTTTTTTTGTGCTTTTAGATCTCAATTTTTTTATATGTAAATTCGGCTCAAATCACTACATGCTTATGTAACTAATGGTACGATTATCGTATAAAAACATTTTGCATAGTAGGTAACTTGTGTGTATCCCACGAGTGGAAAATGACGACCATATATGGCTGCTCTCAACTCCACAACGTTGACCCGGAACTCACAGCTAGTTCGCAATCAATATAAGGTCCTCAGCTATATGCATCCAAAACAGAACACAGTTCCACACTTTCACTAGTCTAGCTAACATCTCTAATACTATTTTTTATTTTTTAATATATTTTTTATATAAATAAAAAATATATTTAAGTATAAATAGTAAAAAAATCTCTAATGAAATTTTTTAAAATTAAATATTTTTTAGAAGTAGAATAAAAATAATAAAAAAATAAATAAAAAATAAGAAGAGTGGTAAAAATATCATAGAAACTTGAATTTTATTAATATCATAAAAGATAAAGAATGAATTTAATTATCTAAATTTAAAGAGTCAAAACCACTATCTCATCTAATTTAAAAATATAAAGAGTGCATTAGATTTATTTTTTATTTTGTCTCTTTAAAAATAAAAAATTTTAAAGTTTAAAGAGAGCATTAGAGATGAGCTAACAAAAAAAAGTCTCGATCCTTTCTGTGTATTTCCTGACGCAAAAATGCGTAGAGTAAGACTTGAGAACCATCTATTTATCATGAAGACCTCTAGTCTGGGAGTTAAGTTTTTTCCTTGTTTTTGAAATTTTTGATTTAAGGGTTAAGATATGAGACTTGAGCTGAGTTGGAACTTGGAATATAGAGTTGATAATTTAAGGATCCCACAACTTACAGATGATTTTCCATATATAAATTTATTGTTGAATTAAGAGAGAGCAATACTTTTACTTATAGGAAATGTGTTAATGTTCCAAATTGTGAGGTAATTACTTTTTTTTTATAATTATTTGAGATAATTGTTTACAAAAAAAGAAAAATCTTTAGTCTGTTATAAATGCCTCGACTGATTAATAAGGTAAATGATTCATCATACTTTAGACGTTTGTAACTCTTATTATGCAATATACTTTTCTTTTGTTAACGGTTTACGCAATGTTCCTATTTTAAATTTGAGATGCGATTAGTTCATTTTTCAAATTTCTAAGTGATATGTGCAAAATGGTTTGGTCGAGTTGGTAGACAAACCCCCCTCGAGACTTAAAGGTCTGGGGTCGAAATTTATTGGGGTGGGTGAAGTTTTCGGGTAGTTCAAGGAGCAAGATGTACTGGACAAAGAAAGTTTCCAACTGATATAAGAATCAGCCAGTGGTCACGACCCATTATATTTGGTCCGCCCTAATATGCCCATCCTTGCACGAAGACAGTAGATGCATCCAGGCATCGAGCTTCTGTATGATCAACTCCACTAATGGTTGCAGCCCCATGAATTGAGAAATTCTCAGACGATGAGTGTTATACATTCCTTTATCGCCACAAATGAAAACATATATTTGAACAACTATCATCACATAACATATTTTCTTTCATTTTTTTATGACAAAACAGAAACCAAACTGAAATTAAGAAGAAAAAGTATTTTTCTCAGCAGAATGCACTCTAACAATTTTGATTTTTTTTTTTCATATTTTACATTAGAAACCACCTCAAAACAGATTTTGGGCTCGTTGACAACTATAGAATATAAAAAAACGTGACATGTTTCTAACTTTTTTACTTTTTATTCGTTACCAATTATTTTAAAACTTATCAAATATACCATGTACTCTATCTTTCCAATCAAGTCATTTATTTCCACTAAAAAAATCATGGAGTTAATTATAATGTCTCAAATAAAATTTAGATTTTGATAAAAAGAATTATTAATTTGATAATTAGTAGAATAACACATTTTTAAGTTTAGTTTAATTATATGCCATTTTTTAAAATTTAGTTCTTAAAATTGTCATATCCAATCAAATAAAAATCCAATTTTTTCTCTCATTTAATCATTTTTTCTCTCTTATCTCCCCTCTCTCACACCTCGTTTCTCTCCTCTCTCTCTTCTCCCAAACCCTAGCTCTCTTGATTACCGCCCTCCCATCCTCCTCCTCCTCTGCTGTTTCTCTTTCTTTGTCATCTCTATCCCCCTCTCTTTCCTCTCCACTATCTCAATTCTCTCTTCCCTCCCTCTCAAAAAGCCCTAACTCTCTTGTCTATGTCCTTCCCTGCGCCACCTTCATTGTCGTTCTTTCTCATAAAGCCCTAGCTCTCTCCACTTTCTTTTCTTGTCGTGTCCCTCCTGTTTTCACCGCTCTCTTATTTCTTGGTTCGCATCCCTTCAGTGTTCCTCTGCTCTCGTTGTTCTTGCTTCGTGTCGTGGACGGTGACATGACGGGGTGGTGACGCAATGGAGAAGACGGTCGAGATAGTGAATGGATGGGAGAGGTTTATGGCATCAGGGACAAGCTTTCGGGGGTGGTGTTGTGAGGTGGCCACTAGGGTTTGGAACCCTAGCTGCTGTCTTTCAATTTTTTAAGAAATTATATAAATGTGCTTGAGTTTTTACAATAAGTTCTTTTAAAGTTGTTTTTTGTTTGGAAACTTTTTTTTAAAAAAATGCAAGGTCGAAAGAAATATGAAGAAAACACTTTTAAATATTTTTGCATGTTGATTTTGTTGAGTATAGTTGATTTTCATTGAGTTTGATTGATTTTGTACAAGGGTTGGAGACCTTCGAAGACCTATGGAGACTTTCGTAGATATTTGGAGATGTTTGGAGACTTTTGGACACCAAATTAATTACCATTAAATAAATTAAAATTCATAATATATAAATAATTGTGCTTAATTAAAAAAATATTACTCAAAAAAATTGTTGAATTAAATTTCTTATAAAAAAATGTAAGATCTGAACACGCTTGGAGAGTTTTGAAAACCTTCTGAATCAAACTAAATTTATTATAAAAAATTGAAAACTCTCTTTTGAAGACATTTGGAGACCTCTAGAGACTTCATGAGAAATTATATAATTTTTTTACTCAAATTCATTTTTCAGTGAAAAAATCAATTTATTGCGAAAATATCCTGATTTCTCCCGAATGTGGCATTTTTCAAATGAGTTTTTGTTTTCTGGAGTTTTTTAAAATTAGTATTTTAGAAAGAAAATTTTCAAAATCCATATTTTATTTTAGTATAAAAGTCTAATTCTCCCATAATTGTGGAAACAATATGGGTCCTACGAATTTGGGCCATACCTCCCCTTTTTTCAGAGTTAATTATGTTGTATGTCTCAAACAAAATTTAGATTTTGACAAATATAATATAAGTTTGATAATTAGAAGAATACCACATTTTTTAATCTTAGGTTTGTTATATACTAGTTTTTAAATTTTGATCTAAAATATGCCATATTCATTTATATGTCTTTTTTCTTACCATTTTCTCAATTTTTTTCTCTCTCATTGTTTCTCTCACCTCCCCTCTTCTCCCAAACTCTTGTTTCTCTCTCCTAACTACCTTCCCAAGCATTGTTTTCTCCTCTTGTCAAACCCTAGTTCTCTCCTCTCTGTCTCACCTTCGTCGCTCGCTCTCTCGTCTCTCGTTCGTATTTCTGCACCGCTCAAACTCTCCTCTCTTCGTCTCTATCTCACTACCTGCAGTCTCTCTCTCCTCTTCCTTCTTTCTCTTCCTCGTCGCACCTCCAGATGTGGCCTCCTCATCATTAGTTTATCTTCATCTCGTCTCTCTCTCTTCCAACTGTCGCCCCTCGCCGCTCGTGTCTCTGTTTTCCTCCCGCCGCTTTCTTTCCTCTCGTTGCTCTCTATCATCGTGGTACGACTTGGGAAGAGGTTGTGATAGAAGGCAAATGGTGGCGGAGAGGGGAGAAATGGAAGGGGCGGCAGCTAGCTGCTGATCTAATTATTAAATTACTTACTTTCTGAAATTGTTGGTTAAAATTAAAAGATAACATATATTTGTTTTTTTGTATGTTGTCTGAAATTGAAGAAATTTGTGTTGATTGATTATGTGTATGATTTTGAGAATTGATATTGTGCAGGTTGATTTTTGTTGAGTTTGATTTATTTTGTGTAGGGGTGATCACATTTGGAGACATTCATAGACTTTTGGAGACATTCGTACATCATTGAACACCAAATTAATTATCATTAAATATAATTAAAAGTCCTCAATATGTTTGCAAAATAATGATTTGAAGACCTTTAAAGACATCTAGAGACATGTGGAGATATTTAGAGACCTCTGGAGACTTCCTGAAAAATCAAAAAATTTACGATTTGAAGACCTTAGGAGATCTTTTGAAAAAAATCAAAAAATTCAAAAAAATAATTCAGCTTAATTTAAAAGAATTATACCAAAAATTCATTTAATTAAATTTTTTATTAAAAAATTTGTGACTTTTGGAGACTTATGGAGACATTTGAAGACATTCTGGAGAGAACACTGAAAAAATCAATTTCTTGCGAAAATATTGTAATTTCTACTGAAAATGATATTTTCCGAAAGAGTTTTATTTTTCTGATAGTTTTCAAAATTAGTGTGTTTGGAGGACATTTTCAAAATCAGTATTTTATTTTGGTAAAAAAGTGTGATTTTCCCTTTGTTTCGGTTAAACCTTAAAAAACCACCCGTAGCCAACGAAGGGCCTATTTATTCATTTGAGCTTCTCCAACAAAATTGGAGCAAAAGCCCACCACCAAGTACCAACCCATACCCAACACCACCTAACGACGTCGTTTAAGCTCTGCGTAACCGCAATGGGGCCAGCTCTAATATCACCAAACAAACGGACAACACTCTGATTTCCTCTCCTCTACTCTTCTCCCTTCCGGTTCCTACCCATTCGACACTTCACCAGCACACGAAAACGAAGGTTGCGTTAGATCTGAGCAAAGTTCCTCCACATAAGCACCGCCCACACCCACCCGCACCTTCCTATTCCTTCGCATCCAAGCTTAAACTGCTTCCGCCTCTGGGTACGACGCCGTTCACATCGACGCTTCAGGATTCCAAGTACGTCGCGACTTGCCGTTCGTGTGGATTCAATTTTTTAATTTTTGGATTTGGTGAACAAGTGTTGATGTTGATTATGTTGTAGGAATATGAAGTGGTGATTGCTGAGTAAGCGAGGCTTTGGAATTGAGAGTGGATCGGATGGATATGAACAAGAACCGTACCGATCTGCTCGCTGCTGGCCGTAAAAAGGTTTCTTCATTCTCAGCATTTTCGCATTCTTTTGGGCACTTGAATAAGATTTTTGTTTTTAATGGTTTCGGTTTTACCTTTCAATTTAAGTTTGATTAGTTATTGTTTGGACTAGAAAAATTAATTTCGGGTTATATTAGTTGGGCAATGGTGCAACACCTTATCGAGCAGTTTGTTGATTTTTTTCGCTTCAGTAGTTCATTTATATAAAATGGGCCAAAGATTTTATAGAAATGAAATATAATAGGTTTTTCATGTGCGTTATTTGTTCCCTTGAAGTTGAGTTTTTTAGTTGATACGAGTATAGTTTAGCATGTTAGCTTATTTTGGTTGGATTTAATATCATATAATGTAGAGTAGATAATTTAGACTCTGAATCGTACTATCATAGTTTTGAATTTTATCTTCCTGGTTACATATATGGGGTTAAAGAATTAGTGGAACTGATGGAGAATGAATTTCTTTCATTTTAGTGTTTTTGATCTGGGGAATTGATTATATGAATTTTAGTTGATGAAAACCTAGTTTAGCATGGAAGGTTAATTTGGATTGAGTTAAAATTTTATAAACTAGAGTTGATAGTCTGGACTCTGATTTTCTGTTTTGGCCATCAGCTTCAACAATTTCGTCAAAAGAAGGATAGTAAAGGTAGCAGCAGTCATGGAAAGTCCTCAAAGAAGTCTAGCAAATCTGAGCAGCTTGAATCTGATGCTGACGCAGCAGCAAGTACTGCCAAATCCACAGGATCAATTCAGGCTGTTGAAGAAGAAACTTTATCTCGGGTTGATTCCTCTTCTGGTGGCGTGAATTCTTCAGTCTCTTTTTCTGCAGAGAATTCAGTGCCTTCTGGTGCGGATGTTGTAGCTGTTGATGCATCTTCAGATCCCATGAAACCTGAAGGAAGCATGGCTAGACCAACTCAAGATCCTGAGACAGTCATGCAGGAAGTTGGCATTAGTAAGAATCTTATTGATTCCCCAGACACTAATGAAGCAGAAGGTGCACAAATTGTTGATGATGAGGTGACTATAGCTGCTCCTTTGGGCTTCTCAGGTGTTTCAGATTTTGGAAGGGAGACCAAGCATGATGACTCATATGTACGAGTTGAAGTGCCAACATCTGATGCTGCAGTTGATACAGAGCACCCTGCTGCTTCAGTTGACATGGAGAACTTAAGTAAGGAAGGGATGAAGGAATCATTGCCATCACATGATGATACTCCTAATATCTCATTGGTTTATATGAGGAGTGATCAGGTAACAGATGTAGGTTGTGCTCTTCTTTTCTTGAAACCAATTTTTCATCTACTTCATATTTTGTGGGAATTTTTGGTTGCGGGTGAGTTTATTTGTGGGTTTGATGTATAGCTAAATTCTCATTTGTTGCTGGTTAGGGGCAATGCAGGAAGCTGATGGTTTGGGTTTGGAGCAATCTAAGAGAAGTTGTGATATTGAGCCTGAAGGAGATCGGCGGCTTCCACAGCAAAGTGGCACCACAGATACTATAGGATGGTCAGCTTCAGAACAGACTGCTGCAGAGGATGTAGCTTCTCAGTTGGAGCGGACTGATGGGACACATGGTGCATCTACTAGTGCAGATAATGCATCAAATGTGACCTTGACATCATCTCTGGATGTTGGAGGGGTTGATCGGACACTGGATGTTCATGAAGTGACAAATCGATGGGGGGGAGTTGTTGATGAGGGTCCTTCAAAAGCTGTCAAGGAATCAAAAGAGCAATATATGCCTGAAGAGTCTGGATTGGACGATCATGGAAATGACAGGGAAGATGGTAATAAGGATGACAAAATGAACACCAAGGAATCCAATGAGCAATACATGCCTGAAGAGTCTTTTATATTTGTTGGTAAAAGTCATGAAACAACTTTATCAGCTGAATCGGCCAATTCTGCTGAGGGGTCTCCTCATGCTGTAGGTGCAATCAGTCTCACACAGCTCATAGAGGTGATCAAGGGACTTGGTGAAGATGAATACAGATCACTGGTCAGTTCAAGAGCCTCAGTTTCAAAGGCGAATTTGGGGACAGATGATAAGATCTTATGGGAGAGGATTAAAGAAGAATTATACATTTCAAACTGTGTGAAAAATATCTTCCAATTGCAACTTGCTGAACAGTCTGGCCTGCAAATGGAGTATGATTGCAAGTTTGGCCAATTGAATGATGAGATATTGGTGTTGCAGGCTTCACTCAAGAAAGCTCGTGAGAGGAGTGACCACCTTGCTGAAGAGCTAGCTGAAAGCCGGTCTGAACTCCAGGTTACTGTTAGTGAGAGGGAGAAACTCCAGATTCAAGTTCTTGCGGCAAAGGCAGAGGTTGATGAGGCTTCTGTTAGAGCAAATGAATTGCAGAATAGTTTGGAAGTTTCACAATCACATTTCTTGAGCTTGTCAAAGGAGTCAGCAGACTGCAAAGAGTTTGTAGCAGCATTGCAATTGGAAAATGAAACCTTGAAAGCAATTCTTGGTTCACAAACTGAAGAGAGAAATAGACTTGCTGAGGAAAGAGATTCCTTTCTCCATGAGAATGAGAAATTATTGAAGGAGATTGCTGACTGCAACAATTTGATGGCAGCTTTACAGGAAAAAAATTCCAACTTTAGTGAAGCTCTTGCTTTAGTGATTGAAAAGAGGAAGAAGCTTGAGGAAGAGAAGGAATACCATGCTAACGCTAGTGAGAAGCTTTTGGTGGAATTGTCTGATACTAAGGGCTGGGTTGAAGCTCTGCAAGCAGAAAATTTGAATTTAAGTCAAAGTCTCACACTGGTGACAGAAAAGAAAAAGAAACTTGAAGAGGCAAACAAATATTTTGTTTCTGAGAATGAAAAACTTTCATCTGAGCTTCCTGCTCTTCATGAGAGGTTATCTAAAGAACACGACGAATGTCTGCGGCTTGAGGTTGAGCTGAAAGAAGTGACTACGCATCTTGGTGAACTTACAGAGAAAAATGAGTTACTTAATCGCAGCCTGGATATGCATAAAGCTTCGTGTGGGGGGACTTTTGACAGGCAAGTTGAAAAATTATTCCCTGTTGGGGAAAATGTGCATCAGGCTGGAACAACAGATGTACAGAGAAGGCATTCTGAAAAGCAAGATGGTGAAGCTACATTATCTTTATTGGAGAAATCTATGTCTAGTGGCGTTGCTGGAGGTACAATAATCGAGTTCTCTGAGCAGGGCGTCTTTGACTATTCTCTTAGTTTGGTACATCTGAAGAGACAGCTCGAGGATGCAGGGAACATTTTGCAAAAACTTGAAAGTGCAATTGAAGGGATGCATGCCCATTCAGTGGCCATGAGTAAATCTGGTGGTAAGGTTGTGGCTCCTGCTGTATCTAAACTGATTCAAGCTTTCGAGACAAAGGTACACTATGAGGAACATGAGGTGGAGGAAAGGGTTTCAACTGAGGATGAATCTCCTAGTGCAGATGCATTTGTAGCTACCAAAGAGCATACAGGGAAGCTGAAGGCAGTTATTAATCAGTTGGCAATAGATGTTAGGAATGCCAACTTAGCATTCAAGGCGGAGAGAGATGGTAGAAGTGCTGCTGAACTCACGGTCAGGCAACTGAAAGGTCAGCTTGATGCTCTAGAGGGACACAGTGACAATGCAGAAGCAAGGAGCATTGAAGTTGAGGTTCTTTATGAAGTAGCAAAGCACCATCTTTCTGGTGTTAGTGAAAAGAATAATGATCTTCAGCTTCTCTGTGAGACTTTGAAGCAACAAGATTTTAGGCTTAAGGCAGAAAACTCTGAGCTTCGTGAGAAGTTGGATCAGTGGAAACCAAGAATCAATGATTTGGAAAGTCAGTTGAATGATTTGCAGCAAAGTAAAGATAATCTGGCTTCTACATTCCGCGACCAGTTAGAAAATTTCAAGAAAGAAGCAGCTGAAAAGGCATTTGCAGTTGAAGTGGAACGAAATTCTACTTCTGGTCAGATTGTTGAAGCTGTTGAAAAACTTGATAATACCACTGGCATTTTGCTCTCATCCTTCAATTTAGCTAGGGATCACTCTTTCAGGGATATTTGCAACCATGTTGCTGCATCTGTTGATGCTACTGTCAAGATGATCAATGATTTGAAGGAGAAACTTGAAGCTGCTCAAAATGATTGTGGCGCAGCTTCTAATTTGTTGAATGTGGTGAATGAAAAGAACAATGAGTTGAAGGAGAAACTTGAAGCTGCTCTCACAGATAATGAAGCAACTTCTGGTTTGCTTAGTGAAGCAAATGAGAAGTGTAATGAGTTGCTTAGAATGAATGAAGTGGGCAATGACACATTGCTCAAGTTGTATTATGCACTTCGGAAATTTGTGACAGATTCTTGTGGTTCTTTAGAAAACT
>CAODLS011036143.1:0-18322 GCA_948243855.1 Flueggea neowawraea
TATTAAAAAACCACAAATCAGGTTGTGCTTATTTGTAATTAATAAATTAACAATATAACGTAATTACATCTTTAGCTATATATTGAAGCCT
The DNA here is from genome assembly GCA_948243855.1 of Flueggea neowawraea. Taxonomy (NCBI): domain Eukaryota; kingdom Viridiplantae; phylum Streptophyta; class Magnoliopsida; order Malpighiales; family Phyllanthaceae; genus Flueggea; species Flueggea neowawraea. Next base: position 92 of record CAODLS011036143.1, read on the forward strand.
CATAATATTTGTACTTTTTTTTAATATGAGAAGTATTTATAAACGAAATGATTTCAGATTAGCCGATGTTTAAATAATCGATGTGTAACCAAGTATGTACAATTTCAGAGAGTATGTCATAAATGCAAAGTTCTTAGATTCTAGACAGTAATTTGTTACCAATGTAAATTTTCATTCAAATATACAATCCAATTTGAGATTTTCTAAAATAGGTAAATGTTTTATTTTATAACAAATTGACAATGTTTATATTAAAATGAAAAGAAATAATGTAGTTCCGTACACCTATGAACACTTTCATACACTTATGAACATCTATGATCATATGAACACATATGTATACCTTTGTACATCTATGAACACCTTTGTACAGCTTCACACACTTATGAACACCTATGATCATATGAACACTTATGTACATCTATGAACACCTTTGAACACTTTTGTACACCTATGATTATATGAACACCTATGTACACTAATCACTAATGTACATCTATGAACACTTATGTATACCTTTGAACACTTTTGAGTTGAACAACTATGAACAATAATTATATATATTTACATATATAATTGTTCACTTTTATATAATTGTCCGAATATATATATATATAATTTTCGGTTCTAGTTTTGGTTCTTCGGTTCGGTTCGGATATTGCTTAAGATTCAGACCCGAACCAAATAAAAAATTCAGTTCAGTTCGGTTCGAAGAAAGTCAAAAGTCAACGGTTATTTTCGGTTCCGGTTCTTTTCGGTTCGGTTCAGTTATCTCCAGTATCCATGATCAGTCCTACTCGCAACCGACAAAGCATTTGTTTTATTCAAACAGCCACCGGACCTGAACGTTGGCTACATTCTTTACCCAAAAAAACGAAAAGAAGAAACTTTGCTTTACGTAATCTCCATATGTTAAATAATCTTCACATTCGATTCAAGCATTGAACATAATTACCAAAACAGTGTCAACAGCTCATCGTGGCCTGCTCTTTTCGCATTAAAAAAGCTTGACAATTTATATTTCAGTTTCATCTATAGTAAATACAGATAAATTAGCTCCAGCATCTAATGGAGATATTCAAGATCGTATCGTTTAGATCTCAGTCTATAAAAAGGACATAAAACAGATACATTCAAAATCACTATAGCCCTTGCTCTTACTTGAGGCCTACCCTATCCCCTGCAAACACTTCAACCACACAAAAGGTGTATCCGATCCCATTATAAACTTCCAACCCATAGTGTTAGATTTGCAGTTTCTAAACGGTTTCAAGAGAACCAATAGCCATGGAGAATGGTCGCGATATGATAGTAAGCAACAAAAAGGTTATTCTTAAAGACTACATCAGTGGCTTCCCCAAAGAATCCAGCTTTCCAGTGATAACTGAAGCCAAAAAGCTGAAAATGCCCGAAGGCGCTTCAGAAACAATACTTGTCAAGGTTCTCTACATTGCTATTGACGTTTACCAGTACATCAGAAGCAGAAAGATTGACGAACAAGGACAGCGATCTGATTACTTCTATTCTTACACTCCTGGTTCTGTAAGTATTTGTAAATTTAATCATCTCTTTCATGTGACAATTTCTTTTTTTTTTTTCTCGTAGTTCATTTGACTCTTCCATACCCTTTATGTTCTCCCTACCAATAGACTTGTGACTCTTTATGTAGTCTATTGGTACTGGAGTGAATTCTAAAACTAAAAACATAGTGATTTTAATTCCCAATAAAGCAAATAAAATGACTTACCAAAAAAAATTGCTTGTTTTCCTCGCGAATTTTTTTATCCAATTCAAAGCTTGATCTTCTTGCTTTAAACGTGCAGCCAGTCACAAGTTATGCAGTGTCTGTCGTTTTGGAATCAGCGCACCCTAGATTCAAGAAGGGTGACTTAGTTTGGGGGACAACAGGATGGGAAGAGTACAGTATAGTTAAAATGCCTCAAATTCAAAACTTCCATATAATTGAAAACAGAGATGTACCCCTCTCACATTATTTGGGAATTTTAGGTAAGTCAGTCACTTCTGTTAGCATGACATTGAAGCTAAAGTTTTTCATGATGACACTTTCCAGTTAGCTTATGTTGCTGTGTTGTCCTGAACGTGTATAGGTTTTTCTGGAATCACTGCTTATGTTGGGATGTATGAGCTTTGTTCTCCTAAAAAGGGAACAACTGTTTTCGTTTCATCGGCATTTGGTGCAGTAGGCCAGCTTGTCGGTCAGTTCGCAAAGTTACAGGGTTGCTATGTGGTTGGTAGTGCGGGAAGTAAAGAAAAGGTACGATTTTCTTTGGGGCACTCCTTTCTTCCGTCCAGATGATGCAAGAAAACTTAAATTTGTGCTTAATTTGATTTTTATATGTTTGTTAAGGTTGAATTGCTGAAGAATAAGTTGGGATTTGATGAGGCTTTCAACTACAAAGAAGAGCAGAACTTTGACGAAACTTTGAAAAGGCGAGTGCTTAGACTAAACTTGAATCTATGAGGCATGAATCTAATTTTTGGTATATCATAAATCAGCTTTTTTTTTTAAAGAAATGTTATGCCTCTTTTTTTCGTTTGGTACATTTGTCTCACTAAAGGCATTATTTAAATCTACTCAAACCTCTCTCTGTTTAAGTGAGATATCATGTTTTTCTGATTTTTTACTATTCAATAACCAATCTGCAATCCATTTTCACGCTCCCAATTTTGTCCTGACTTTGAAAATGTTTACTATGCCAATTAATTCTAAGGGTGGTCGGGGCCTACTCTTTTAAGAGTTTGTTTCTTTGTAAGCAAAAATGTTTTGAACTGAACAACCGAACCAATCCAAAACCAAACTGAACCAATTTGATTCGGATTGGTGGTGGTCTAAACCAAAAAAAATCGACACGTTCGGTTCGTTTGTGATTTTGATATTTTCATCCCACATCTCAGGAGAGGATACCTAAAACACCACTTCACAATATACTAACAAACTGTCTATCAATGTTTGCTTGTTGCCAGATATTTTCCAGACGGCATTGACATTTACTTCGACAGTGTTGGTGGAAAAATACTTGATGCAGTATTGCCCAACATGAGACTCAATGGCACCATTGTCCAATGCGGAATGACATCTCAATACACACTTGATGAGCCTGATGGCATCAAAAACCTGGAGAATGCTATCTGGAAGCGGCTTAATATAAAAGGAATCGTAGTAACTGATTACTATCACCTTTTCCCAAAATTCTTAAACTTCATATTTCCGCTCATGAAAGAAGAAAAGATAGTATATATGGAAGATATAGATGAAGGGATTGAAAGCTGTCCTTCTGCATTGGTAGGACTGTTCCATGGTAGCAATCTTGGAAGGAAAATCGTTCTTGTTGCTCGAGAGTAATTTGCTGCGACAATATTTTTTTGCGGCTGCCATCCCTCCTTGTGTTTTTTACTTCTTTTTAGTCAATAAACACAGACCTACGTCGTTTTGGACCAGATCTGAGCTTTTGTGTAATTTGGTCTAGATCGGATTACGCTCCATCTTTTATGGTGGTTGTCCACTCTTATAGAGGTTTGTCTCCCTTTTGGTGTTTTATCTTTAATTGTTACACTTGACTTTTCTCCCATGATTGTGGCTACAGTAGCTCCTATGTTGGCATAATGTAATGTCTGTTTGATTCTTAAAGAATCCTCGGGGTTCCTTGTGTTGGGCACGTTATCAGCCAATTATTTGTTTGAGTTAGTGGTTCTACCTCTCGTTGTTTTCTTAAATTAAGTACCGTTAATTATTAATGAAATATTTCAAGTTTGCTTAAAAAAAAACTGATAAGCAATAAAAAAACTACAATTGGCGTATTTACTTTATGAGATTCAACTCTAAATTAGTACTTGAAATACTGGGGATTAGTCTGTAAAGAGAGACTTGAACGATTATTATCAGTTTTTAATATGAAATCAAAAACAGGTGGAACAATTGTTCGCCTTATTGGTACTAAAATCAATTTAAACATTGTAAATTCAATCTTGTAGGAGCAAATAAAAGGACTTATCAAAATTGAACCCAATTCCAAAGATAAAGATGGGGCAACTCGATAACAGTCATAACAAACACAATTGACGCCTTGACATCTTAATCACAGTAATTAAGTTCTCAGGTTCTCAAGAGAAATTGGTAATGGATCAATTTGGTTTTGGCTTACTCGATTCTAGTTACTAATTAGATGGAGTCGCTCTTCCCGTTGCCATATTGACTACATTCTTGGATATCATGATTTGTACAATCCTTTAGACATTTCCTTTACATGATTATCAATTGTACTACATTGAATTATAGGTTTTGCCTTTCCACTTTTGTGGAAGGGATGAACAAACGAAGGATGACTCATCAGAAAAAAAAGAGTAAATTTATAAAAAATAATAAAAAAAATTAAGTGCAGGAGGAAGTCGTTCGATTACGTGCGACCTCCGAAGTCGGTCTTTTTTTAATCCAAGCCGACTTAGTGGCGTGTAAAAAGGCCACGGGGCACTCTTATTTAAGCATTCATTTAAAATGAGTCCTATGCCTATGGCCTGAATGCGAAGGCAGCTTAATTAAACGCAAGTGTCTAGCTACATGGGTTGTAGTCTGTGGACTGTTGTGCAATACAGTATTCAGTACCACGTTTTGAAATGTTAATGGCGATGTAATTGACACAAAGCAATTAGGACCAAAGTACCACGACAGGAGTGGTTGGCAATTACTACCACAGTACCACACCAGGAGTGGTGGGAAAAAATAAAAGAATCCAACCAGTTGGATGATTAGGTTCTAATGAGTTCACCGGTGTAACCATTAACAAAAGAAAGAGACGACTCCAATGGGTTTTGTATTGTAATAGTATTTTGTATTTGTATTGGTTGTATGACTTACAAAGCCTCCAAATTTGGTTATCGACGCAGACTTAGTGGCGCCTATATAAATGCATGGGACTCTTAATTAAGCAGTGCACTCCAAATGAGTGCAGGCAACTTAAACAATTGAATGGATTCCCAGGCGAAGTCAAGAAAATTGTATAACGTGGTCAATTGATTAATTTCATATGGACAATTTAATACTTTTTTTTCCGTGAAAATTAGACAATTTAATTTGGTTAGAGCATCTCCAACGATACTCTTTATTTTGAAATGTAGTTTTGGTATAAATAAAGAGTATATTTAATTATATAGTGTGAAAAAAAGTTGTTCTCTAATGAAACTCTTTAAAATTTACTAATTATTTTGTTAGTTCCTATAAGAAGATTAATTTTTAAATATTTTACATCTCTTTTTCATATTTTTATTTATTATATTTTCAACCAATAGAATTAGATTATTGTTATTGCAATAAAATATAAAGATTGTGTATGACTTTCCACAATTAACTCGTAAAAGTAGCTCTTTATTTTATTTTTAGATTATAAAAGAGTATAAAAAGTGAGTTGGAGTTGTATTTTAATGAAATGTCTATTTATAATAAAGAATATAGTACATTTAAAGAGAGCATTGGAGATATTCTTATAAGGAAAAAAAATAAAAGAATAATAAACAATATGTTTTAATGAAGATGAATAATATAATTAATTTAAAAATTATTAGGTGGTCAATATGTTAAATTGTGATAATAAATGAATTACTATTTAAGATAAAGATTAATACATATATATGAAAAAAAGAAAAAGAGAAGGTGGTCAATTGACCACCATCTCCTCCATGTGGCTTCGCCACTGAATGGATTGGAGTTTGTGGTGCAATAAAAAATTGAGTACAACGTCTTGAAATTGAGTACAATGTCTTGAAATGTTAATGGCCATGCGATTAGGCAAAACAAATAGTGTTATGGATTGGCGGGAAGAGGAAAAAAAGAACATCAAGTTGCTTAAGTAAAAGAGTGGATTCACACGATAAAAAAAGAAAGAGTGGATTCTAACGAGCTCACCGGCGTGTTTAATAACGAAAGAAAGAGATGACTTCAACGTGTTCTGAACGTATTTGGATAATGTGTCTGCTATTATATTGTAAGAGTGTTTTGTATTGGTTGTATCTACTTGTAACAAAAGCCTTTGTATTTTGAGTGTTGTGATAAAAGTGTTGTATGCTATATATATATATATATATATATATTAAGAGTTGAACCAGCATCTACGGCTCGAGCTAAAAAGTAGATGCTCGAGCTAAAAATCCAACAACTGGTATTAGAGTTTAACAAAGAAAAAACCACCAAGATTTGGTATCAGGATAAAGTTTTTTTCAAAAACAATTGCTCCTACAGATTCTATCAGCATCATTTTTTTCTTACCGTATTTATTCATTGCTTCAATCAAAATGACGTGCTTTCGAATTCTGAGTAGATGTAGCTTCACTTTAGCTCGTAAACACTGACATACGCAGTTCTTTATTTGTTGTTGATTGGCAACTACGCATCTATTTTTATGATTATGAGTTTCTTTTAATCGTAATTTTATGATTGTGACTTGGATATTCTTTATAGTGAGCAATGAATATGTCAGCTACAGCTCATTTTGTGATTACAACGTTGGATTTAGAGAGTACTCTTGCAGGCGGCATAGCTTGTCCCACTAAATCTTAGAATTCCTCCATACTGAGGGCTCTGTTTAAGAGATGAAGAGACTGTACCACTTTACCATAACTCTCCACGTATAATTCTGAACAGCTAAAGAACATTAATAGGCAGTACAAAGTAGGAAAATTCTCAACCTTTACAAACTTCTTGTTCGTTCATATACGAGTATGCATTTACAGAGTGGAATCCACAATTCCAGCCTGAAACCTGTCGTTCTTGTTTGTTTTTTCAGATGAAGCATAAATAATACCGGAAAACTTTCTTGACTGTTTGTGGGAATTATATGATCGTTTGCTTTGAAAACAAGGCCGGCAATATACTAGCCGCCATAAAAATTTTCCTTTGCCATACTTCCAAATGAGAAATTCTAACATCTTACTAGGCAGTAAACAACATCAATTGTCTTGTATAAAAAAATAAACCCCATTTACTCAGTGTTTATTTGCTTCAAATTCGGCTCGTTTTTCTGGGCGTTGAGATTAACAGATAGCAGCAATGGATGGTGATGGAGATAATCATTTAGTAAGCAACAAACAGGTGATATTGAGAGATTATGTTATGTCTGGTCTTCCCAAGGAGACACACATGTATGTGACCACTAGCACTATCAAACTTAAGGTGCCTGAAGGAACTAATGGAGTTCTAGTCAGGAATTTGTGCTTGTCATGTGATCCATCCATGAGATCGAGAATGCGAAAGCTCGAGATTTCACACCCGGCATACTTCAACTTCACACCTGGTTTGGTCTGTGATTTCTGTTCTCTGTCTTTTTTAAAGAACTCTTGAAAAAAGATCTCGTGAATTCAAAATTTGCATGAATACAAAGAGAATCAGGACTTTATATTCTGGTATGCTGGCAATTTTTGACACGATTATTCGGTTACTGGGAATCATGACAAACCTGATGTGATTTTTATATTTGTCATGTTTATGTCACATGTAATCGCGTAAAACAAGTAGATGACCTCAAATGATTATAAGACATGAACATAAATTGTCACCCCTAATTCAGCCTTTACATCTAAAATGGACACTTCTATGCAGCCTTTACGTGGGCGCGGAGTGGCTGAAGTGGTGGACTCGAGCCATCCAGATTATAAAAAGGGCGATCTGGTCTGGGGAACAACTTCTTGGGAAGAATATAGTCTCATTACAGCAACAGAGATGCTATTCAAAATTCAAAACACAGATGTTCCTCTGTCTTATTATCTTGGAATTCTCGGTTAGCTTTTCCACTCCCTGACCTAATTAATCAGGAAAAAAAATCGACATGTTCCGAGTCACAACCAACGCTTGATAATATCAGGATCTACACGTTTTGTTCTGTCATCTGGAGAAGGCTTATGTGAATGAATTTCAATTGCAGGCATTCCGGGTTTGACTGCTTATGCTGGTTTTTATGAGGTATGCTCTCCTAAGAAAGGTGACATTGTCTTTGTTTCCGCAGCTTGTGGGGCAATTGGCCTACTTGTTGGGCAGTTTGCAAAGTTGACAGGTTGCTATGTCGTCGGAAGTGCCGGAAGCAATGAAAAGGTAAGTCACCTTTTAATGTTCAAGTTAGTTATAAGAATTGCTATAGACAGCATACAGAGTAAATGAGTAATTGAAGATATGCAATATACCAAACTTGTTTGTATGTTGTTGTCATTGTAATGTGGAAACTCTGCTTCGTATTAGGTGCATTTGTTGAAGAATAAGCTTGGTTTTGACAGTGCTTTCAACTATAAAGAAGAGCCTGACCTGGATGCGGCCCTGAAAAGGTTAGCAGAAACAAGTATATAGTACCTCTCCAAGGAAAATAAGTTCATAAGTTTTGATATCACTTGTCGATATAGCATAATTCTAGTCATTAGATCGATATGATCAAAATCCTATCGCTGACAAATGAGTACTTCTAAGCATTTTTTTCTGATAAAATGTTAGTCTAGCTCGATGTTCCATGTATTGAAAAGCGCACTTTGTCTACACGCCTTAGGCCTAATCTTGGAAAAATATATAAGAATCAACATCAGTCCAAATATTCGGTCTCAAGTTGCTCATTACAGTCCAATGCTAATGCCAAATTTTTTCGCCAGGTACTTTCCCGAAGGCATCGATATATACTTCGACAACGTTGGAGGAAAGATGCTTGATTCAGTTTTACCAAACATGAGACTCCATGGAAGAATTGCAGTATGCGGAATGATGTCTCAGTACAACTTTGAGCAGCATGAAGGTATACACAACCTGATGCATCTGATAGTGAAACGCGTTCGAATGGAAGGCTTTTTCGTTCTTGATTACCTCCACATGTATCCAACGTATGTGGAACTGATGATCACTTACTTGAAAGAAGGAAAGATTAAATCCGTTGAACATATTGCAGAAGGTCTTGAGAGTGCTCCAGCAGCCTTAGTTGGCATCTTTACTGGAAGCAATGTTGGAAAACAGATTGTCAGTGTTGCTCTTCAATGATTTACCTTATTTAAGACTTTCGTTTCTCATGTTACTCTTATAATCGAATCCTCGAGCCTTTAGCGCCAGACACGATTATTTCATCTAATACTTTGCATTACCAATTGTTATTGTTACCGCATATTGGTACCAAAATTTAATCAGTAAATGTAGACTTATTAAGTTGATTCCATGCACTAATATTTGTGTTTTGATGGATGTAGTCACTAGTCTGTAGCAATTGTGCAACTTCAACCTAATTGGTATGCTCGGCCCATTTCAGAAAATGGACTGCACGTTATTTAACTTAGATTGACGACATCGGTGTACGTGCTCGACCGTTGGCTACTGGCCACTAGTAAACGACCGATCTTCCACTCTTTTTATGATCACAAAGCAAGCAAAAAAAATTCTCCCTCAAAATAGAATTCATTCGAGTATAAAATAGAATTCTTGGTAAATAAATATTTTTAACTAACAAAAACCTGAAAAGAAAAAAAAATTGTATTGGAAAATTTAAGGTGTTTTTATAATTCCACTTTCTTTCATGTCTTAATACTACACAAATAAATAAATAAGAATATTTTTGAGGCACGTTTTTAAGATGGGTCAATATTTTTTTGGAAGATACTCTAAATCTAAATCTTAGAGTGGGTCAGAGTAAATATATATATATATATATACTTTAATTTGTGTGGAAAATGATATTCACCAAATAGGTAAGAATGTTCTTCATGTCTTTTATGATGCTGACAACTGACCTCAAGATTTCCAACAACCCAATTCAATTCCTGTTTTTCATAATTCATACTCCTACCACTACCTGAACCTCTGTATCTCCATTCTTCACAGGAACACCGATAAACAGTACTAACAATGGAGGGAAATGGTGAGGTAGTGAGCAACAAGCAAGTGATATTCAAGGACTACGTGGAAGGCACACTCAAAGAATCAGACATGTATTTCAACACCAGCACCATCAAACTCAAAGTCCCAGATGGTTGCAATGGAGTTCTTGTCAAGAACCTCTACTTGTCTTGTGACCCTTACATGCGAATTCGTATGAGAAACTTCCACGGCAATTATATTCCTCCTTTCCAGCCTGGTTCGGTCAGTTTCTCACTACCCTTTATGTTTTAGTTTCGAATTCATTCTTTTCTTTTTGTGAAGGCTCGAAAGTCGCAAACTTTCAGTCTTCAAGATGACTTGGCAACTACCCTTTTCGTTTTAGTTTTTACTTCGTTTTTATTCTTCTTCTCTGTCTGATAATTGAGTTCCAATTGGGGTCTGAGTTTGCGACCTTGCAGTTTTTAGGATGATTGTTGCTTTAGTTTCTATGAATTTCCGCTTATTTTGCTTTTAAGTTTTATTTATGTACCATTTTTGAATGATTTCAAGGAATTGTGGGGTTGTTGTTTGTGTTGATTTTTAATTCCAAAGCTTTCGTGATTTTTGGTTACTTACGATCGAATTGTGGTTTAAAGACGTGATCTTTCAGTGTTATATTTGTTATGTTAAATTTCAGTTCTTGCACTTCATAAGTGTTTGTATTTCTTGAATTATCGTCAAGAAATTCTGAATGTCTCTGAAATGGCTGTGGTTGTCGAGTTCTGTAGCCTGTCAGTGGGCGTGGAGTGGCCAAAGTGTTGGATTCAGGGCATCCAGAGTTCAAGGAAGGTGATTTGGTTTGGGGAATGACTGGGTGGGAAGAATATAGTGTCGTTACAGCAACTGAGATGCTCTTTAAGATCCAACACACCGATGTACCCCTGTCGTATTACACTGGAATTCTTGGTAAGTTAGTAATCTTTTCTTTCTTCACTCAACGAGGTTCTGTTTCTGGATATTATTCTGTATATTTTCTTTCATAATTTATGCCCTTACACTTGTTTTCTTGAAGTGTTCCTGATATGGTTGCCTTTAGTTAACTTTAAAATTTCAATGAATTTGATATTAGTAGACTTGGTGATGACTATCTGGTATTAGAGGAAAGTTCAATTTAACTGGAGTATTTTTCCTGCTGTTCTGTGCCTGACGTGAAGATAATGAGGACCTTATGATAAATTTGGCATTAGTTAGAGCTGCTAATTACTTTTCTTAATAAAATCTAAACAATGGCAAACAATTTTCTTGTTCTGTTTTCTAGATGAGATTAGAACTTCATGATCTTTACCATTCTGTGTCATGGATGGCTTATTGTTCTCTTGAATTTATTTTTCATTACTTTACTAGTTTGAGTACTTGGCTGCAATATCAGAGTTATGTTCATTTTTCTATATCCAATAGCTTCTCTTGATCATCCTTTGAAATTTCAGTTGTAGATGGTTCAATGTTCCGTTTAGAAGCTTAGGGGCTGTTTAATTGAGAAAATTTTCTATTGTTTTTTAGAAAATTGAAAAACAAAGATGAAAAAATAAAAAAAAATTGTTTAAATTTTTTTTTTGATTAGCAAACATATTTTTTAAATATTATTAATTTTCAAAAAATAAAAACAAAATAGAAAACAAAAAACAAAAAACTGTTTGCTAAACTAAACATAGCCTTAGTGTCTTTGAAGGTAGTTAGAAATCGATATAGGCTCGATTTCTAGACATTTATATTGACAAGAAAATTTGATCACTAACCATATGGAATACAATGCAACTGTTTTTTAACAAATAAAAATAGTTAAGGTTCGGGATACAGGATTTAAATCTCTGAATTTTTATATGCTGTTAAGGCAGAAATTCTAATTTGGTACATCACCTTGCGTGGATACAGTGAAATTTATGCTTTGTTGTTGTTTTCTCATCCCTAGACACTTTTACGTTTTCCATTCCTTCCAATCTCTGAGTATAACTGCTTATGAACCATGACATTCCCAATGGTATGCAACTTTTCAAAACTTCAAATGATGGAAATAGGACTATATGTTATCATAAAATGCATCCAATTCGAAGTTTCTATGATTATATCATCATCTTCTAGATGTCTATATCTAACCTTTTTGAATTCATACAATCCAGGTATGCCTGGTTTGACTTCTTATGTTGGTTTTTATGAGGTATGCTCCCCCAAGAAAGGAGAGTTTGTCTTCATCTCAGCTGCTTCTGGTGCTGTTGGTCAGCTTGTTGGCCAGTTTGCAAAGTTGCAAGGTTGCTATGTTGTTGGTAGTGCTGGAAGCAAAGAAAAGGTGATTTCCTCACTGAATTTTGATTTATTGGCTGCATTTTCTACGCCAGTTCCCCACTCTGAACGGACATTTTTTAGTTCTCAGCTGAAATATGTTGATCCTTTTTGTTCCGTTTTGCTTCGCTCTATCTCTGCCTGAACACAAGGTTAACTTGTTGAAGAACAAATTTGGCTTTGATGATGCTTTCAACTATGAAGAAGAGCCAGACTTGGATGCTGCTTTAAAAAGGTCAGTGGTAAGTCTGAAGGTCCTAATAAAGGATAACATTGTCGCAGATGAAAACATGCTGTCAGGTGTAGCTCCATGAAAATAGCCACTTAGGGACCAAATCGTTCTTGTTTTAGTTTTCCCTATCTGATAATTTGATTCTAAAATCTGTTGGCAATGTCATACTCTATTCTGCAGGTTCTTTCCACAGGGCATTGATATCTATTTTGAAAACGTCGGCGGGAAAATGCTTGATGCAGTTCTTCGCAACATGAGGATTCACGGGCGAATTGCTGTATGTGGAATGATATCTCAGTACAATCTGGGGCAACCGGAAGGTGTCCAGAGCCTGATGACACTCGTAGCGAAACGCATCCGAATGGAAGGATTCCTGGTAGCTGACTACTATCATATGTTCCCTAAATATCTAGAAACGGTTCTGCCATGGATCAAAGAAGGGAAGGTTGTATATGTGGAAGACATAGCTGAAGGCCTTGAAAGTGCTCCAGCTGCTCTCGTCAGGCTCTTTACAGGGCAAAATGTTGGGAAACAAGTTGTTTTAGTTGCTCGGGAGTGATTTGCATTAATCTGTCAAATTTTTAAATAAATATTTATTTGCAATATTGATCCAGAATTGGAAAATTATAAAATATTATAATTAAATTTTAAATTTTTATATAAAATGTGCACTTTCTTCGAAAATATTAGTTTTATGTCATGATTTTTCCATCATTTTTCAAAAATAGTCAACGGTTAATCAACTGTTAAATTTTCTCAAATAATAGACAACCATTAGACTTTAAAAAGAGAAGTATTATGGCATTTAAAATTTTCCTTTTTTCGGAATACATGATACATTAACCAAATTAACTTCTTCACATTAGTTAGGAGTTAGGAATAACGAAGACAAGCTTTAAGGACCGCATAGGAACTATTTCAAATATAGGGCCTCTTTGAAACTTTTACAAACCTTAGGGACTGCAGAGTAGTTGCCCCTTTATATACCTTTCATTTAACTGGGACCCTTTTTATACCGAAGAGGCCAAAACACTCTTTGAGTCTTGAGCGGCTGAAACGAGGTCGTTTCAGCGCTGAAGTTGACCAAAAACAGAAAAACTTTCTTATAAGAGCTTCTCTCTCTCTCTCTCTCTGCCACTAAAGGAATCAGTGACACTGCGTTCTCTTTCTCTCTCCAAGCACGCACACAGTGGGAGCTGAAAGGTAACAAATTTTCTTCGAATTCTGTTGCATTGTGCATTTTTGGTCTATGAAATCACATTAAAAGGTGGTGTCTTTCTTGGGTTTAATTGTCGTTGCTTATATTGTTTTGAGAGAGAGAGATAGATGGTGCGAAATAATGGGAATATTAGTTGTTTTTTGAGCAAAAAGTTGTATCCTTTATGGCTTTAAACCCATTTGTTGCCAAACATATCTTCTTGAGAATTGCTTAGGGTTTAAACTGCTAATTCTTGTGCACATTTAGGTTTATGACCAAACCAAGTGTATGCATTAATCAATTTGGACCCCCGAATGGCCCGTTCTGGTTCAGTCCCTGTTTTAAAGCTTTTAAGATCTAATTACGTTACTAATTTCAGTTTTTAACTGATTACATTATCATTGAAGCCTCGGAAAATTTACTTTTGTTTTGGTTGGGCTCTGTATAATTTGATAAGTACTGACCTGTTAGCACTGGTATCATCCTGTTTAATTATTCATATTTTTTGTGATTTTTTTTTTGATATATTGAGAGTATTTCTTGTTGGTTTTGATTTTCTGGTTCAGAATGGATTTAATGGAGAATGCGTCAAAGTTTTCACCACAAAATCAGACCCCTAATGGTATGGCTTTACTTTTTTTTTTTAATTTCATAGTTTACTTTTTTTAATACGAATTTTATTCCTTCTCTTAGAATTTCTTCTATTTGTCATTGTAATGCATGTATGCGTGTATAAACTGTTGAAGCAACTATCTTTGCATGGCGATGTGTGTGAATATAATCAGTTGTATGTTCACTATATATGTCTGATTTGATCGTACCAGTTGTAAAAGCAAAGCAATTGTGACTCTAGGGGGATTTAGTACCTTTTTCTTTTTGGTCTTATTGTGGTAGTATTGGATTGTTTGTACTGTTTTTGGTGGTGTTGTTGGTTATGTTAGTAAGTACTTTTGGCTGGGATTAAATGACATTTTGCTTGGATTTGTTTGTTGTGACTCATATTGTTTTGGTAATAGAATCGTCTTCTAAGGGGCACAAGAGGATAAAGCTGTCAAATGATGGGGACAAATACGTTAGGACTGTTTGCTCTAACAGCATTCCTAGTGAGGAGAAAAGACCAAGAGCATCATCTAAAGTTATTGATTATTCTGACCCTTTTGCATTTGCAAACCTGTCTGATCAGTTTGATACTGGCGAGTATGGTTCTGTTACAGAGGAGATAAAAATGCTGAAATTTCTGAGGATTCAAGTGTTTGGCTCATATCTCAAACACTTTCCTTCACTTGTGGACGTGTTTTTTAAGGGGGAAAGCAGCTCTAGTAAAGATGCTTCTAGAGCGCAAGATTCTGTCATTGATTTAGTAGATGATTCTGCTACAAATCAAGCTCCAGCAGCAATCTTTCCTGTTGTCATCATTGATTCGGACGAGGAAGACAACGCAGATACGAGGCCGATTTTTCCCTTAAAGGAAGACAACCGAAGTCATAGGCCATCTTATCCCTTCCAGGAGATTGTCTTGGGGAAGTCTGTTGGACACCCAGTAAGATCTATTGCTCTTTTCATGTATTGCTATGCTCTATGGTATCTTTAGACGAACCATAGGGCATCAAAATTTCTACTTTTATTAATTACAGATTCTTTATTGCATAGATTAGGGAGAGCCCTTTGATATTTTAACTATTGCGCATAAGTATTTGTTATGAGTAAGAGAATGTTTACTGTAGGGGAAGAAGTAAAAGTGAGAACTAGTTTTTGCAGTGGTGGGGTTTGCAAGATAACTTGTAGATGTTGCATAATTAAGTTGTTGCACATTTGAAACTTTTGTTCTTATTACATGATTATGCTTCTATTTGGTTTTAAAACAAATCTGATCAGTATATGTTGAATGAAATTGACCTTTTAGAATCTTATAATCAATCTGCTTCTTGCTCTTATTCTTTTCTCTTTCTTAATGGAAGTTTATTGAGGTTAGGGACCACCGAGAGAGTGGAAGTCAAGGAGCAACCACTCCGCTCCTGGAAAGTCATATGAACAGAGATAAAGGGGTTTATCTTGGTGTTGAGGAGGAGGGGGAGGAGGATATTGAAAGTGAAGCTGAAGATGATGGTCTGGGAGACATTTGGAATGAGATGTCATTGGCAATGGAAGTTTCGAAGGTACTTATATTTGAGAAAATTTCCCAAGTGTAGAAGAGAACGATGGGTTTATTAAAGTACTGTGATGAACATCATGGGTTGGTTATAGCCCACACTGATATTAACTATTATTCCTTAGAAAACTATTCAATAATGGTAAAATATGTGAAAAGTAGAACAACCAAAATATTGCAATTATTACTAAGGCTGGTGAGATATTTTTATTTTTCCTTCATTCAATTGATAAGTGTGTAGTTACTTAATTCCTAGCTTAATAAATAAAATGACATGTTTGCACTTTGCACCTATGTGATTAGCACAATCTTCATGGAGATTGAAAGAAGTTACATATGTTGTTCATTAGAACTTGTTTTTTATCTGAAAAGTTTTTTCTATAAGTTCCCAACCTTACTGTGCTTTTCTGCTGATTCTGTTAGGATACTTTTGAAGGCCCTTCATTGGACGAACAAAGCGAAGAAAGTGAAGAATACTGCGACCATTCTTTTGTCTTGAAGGATGATATTGGTTACGTTTGTCGTGTATGTGGAGTTATCCGGAGAGGAATTGAAACCATAATTGAAATCCAGTTTAATAAGGTAAGGCTGCATCGCATTTCATTTTGCGATATTTTCAATAATATAGGTCAATTAGTCTGTACGCACCTTTCATTTATCAGACGTGCACATGGACAGATGTAAAGGGACTAAGTTATATTGTTCAAGGGCTAATGGACATAATAAGCCAAAAATATATAAGTTGGGTATTATTACTTATATGAATTGCTTTTTTTATATGAAAACTTAATTATAAATGAATTTTACAAATATGAAAGAGCGTCGACCGTAATTTTGATGACTTTAAACTTCTGATGTGAATGAAACTTAAAATCGTACAATCCTGGATCCTTCCCTGCATGTACATGATACAGTAAGTAACAAGTTATGGCTTCAAATTGCTCATTGTCTTGCTGGTAATTGAAAAGTTTTAACAATCTTTAGCATATACCTATTTTGAGGCACATGACATATTTCTTCAATGCATGGAGCATATGATTTACTTGATAACTTCCTGGGCATTGCTACCAAGTTTATGATAGTTTTTGAGTTTTGGACTACACAATCATGGACACACTCAAAAGCCTTGGCCAATGTTAGAGTCTTAAACAATAATCCTAATGATAAAGCCAATTTTTCATGTATTATATCATTAGTGTGTCCAAAATGTTCTGCTCTGAATCAAGTTAGCAATTAAGAGTGAACATATTTGGTCTGTCTTTGTCACAGCTGCAGTAAATGTTCCGATAAATGTATTTCTTTCTCTTCTTACACTTTAAATGTTCCAGTAATTTTATCTCAAATGTTTTCTGATAATTTTTAATTGGGTACTGTGAATTATTATTTTTCTTATTTCTTTATTTAACAAGCATGGTAACATGTGATCTGTTAATTTATAGAATGTTTATATAGGCTTTTGGGTTTGTCATGCTAATTATGTCTTTGATTTTCTCCCAATTCAGGTGAAAAGTACGCGAACATACATGCCCACGTCAAGGAATGCCAAGGACAGAGATTCAAGTGATATGGTAGGGCTTGAGTTATCTAAAGAAGATTTGGTGGTGATGGACATATCTGCACATCCAAGGCACTTGAAGCAAATGAAACCTCATCAAGTAGAAGGTTTTAAGTTTCTTTGCGGCAATTTAGTGGCAGATAGTCCCGGTGGCTGCATTTTGGCCCACGCTCCTGGCTCTGGGAAGACATTCATGATAATCAGTTTCATGCAGAGTTTCTTGGCCAAGTATCCCCATGCCAGGCCATTAGTAGTGCTTCCAAAAGGAATACTGCAGACGTGGAAGAAGGAGTTCCAGATATGGCAAGTAGAGGATATTCCTCTACTTGATTTCTATACAGTGAAAGCTGACAGCCGGGCCCAACAACTGGAAGTCTTGAAACAGTGGGTTGATCAGAAGAGTATCCTCTTCCTAGGATACAAACAGTTCTCTACAATTGTATGTGATGAGGGAAAAAGTAAAGCAGCAATTAGTTGCCAAGAGATCTTACTCAGGAGACCTTCAATCTTAATTTTGGATGAAGGGCATACTCCAAGAAACGAGGACACCGATGTGCTGCAGTCTCTTGCCAAGGTGCAAACACCAAGAAAGGTTGTCCTTTCTGGGACATTATATCAGAATCATGTCAAGGAAGTCTTCAATATTCTCAACCTTGTCCGGCCTAAATTTTTGAAATTGGATACTTCAAGGTTAATTATAAAGAGAATCATGAGTAAGGTTCATATACCCAGTGAAAGGAAGCAATTCCGTGGAGATCTAGAAGCTGCCTTTTATGACATGGTGGAGCACACAATACAGAGGGATCATGATTTTAAAAGGAAGGTCACAGTCATCCAAGATCTCCGGGAGATGACAAGTAAGGTACTCCACTACTATAAAGGAGACTTCTTAGATGAGCTCCCTGGTCTTGTTGATTTCACGGTGGTGCTAAATCTG
>CAODLS011036265.1:0-11142 GCA_948243855.1 Flueggea neowawraea
TATGCTGTGTAAATCTAATATTATTAATGTAATGATTTTGGCAGATTGAACATGTTGCTATTTCTTTGGCATTGTTATGCTTGTATTGATATGTGTTATTAGATTTACGTGAATATGTGTTATAAGGGTATGGGTGTTATAGCGAAATTAGCCAAGATGGGTGAATTGAGTTTGTGAGGCCTAATTCTAGCCAATAATTAATTTGCATTGCAAAAGTACGTCGTTTAGTTTGTAAACTAGAACGATCATTTTTTGCGCAATTTGTGTAAAGTTCATGAATGTAAGCGTCAAAGGACGAAATTGTCCAAGATTGGAGAATTTATATTGTGATGACAAATTCCAACCAATACTTGATTTGAGAGGCAAAATTACGTCGTTTAGTTTGAAAACTAGAACGATCCTTTTCTACTCAAGTTGTCTACGGTTCATTAACGGAAGCGTCAAAACACGAAATTGGCCAAGATGGGAAAATGGAACCTATACTTGATTTGTGAGGCAAAAGTAGGTCGTTTAGTTTGAAAACTAGAATGATCCTTTTATGCGGAAGTTCTGTACGGTGCATGACCAGAAGCGTCAAAGAAGGAAATTGGCCAAAATGGGAGAATTGAGTTTGTGAGGCCTAATTTTAACAATACTTGATTTGCATTGCAAAAGCACATCGTTTAGTTTGAAAACTAGAACAATGCTTTTTTTTGCAGAAGTTGTGTACGGTTCATGACCAGAAGCGTCAAAGAACGAAATTGTCCAAGATGGGAGAATTGAGATTGTGTGGCCTAATTCTAACCAGTACTTGATTTGCATCGTAAAACTACGTCGTTTAGTTTGAAAACTAGAACAATCCTTTTTCGCGCAAGTTGTTTACAGTTCATAAACGAAAGCGTAAAACGACGAAATTAGCCAAGATGGGAGAATTGATGTTGTGATTTCTAATTCTAACCAATACTTGATTTGTGAGGGAAAAGTACGTCGTTTAGTTTGAAAACTCAAACGATCATTTTCTCCTCAAGTTGTGTGCGGTTCATTAACGGAAGCGTCAAAGCACGAAATTGGCAAAGATCGGAGAATTGATGTTGGAGGCCTAAAACTAAGCAATACTTTATTTGCATCTAAAAGGTACGTCGTTCAGTTTTGAAAAGCAGAACCATCCTTTTTTGTGCCAGTTGTATGCGGTTCACAACCGAAAGCATCAAAGAACGAAATTGGTCAAGATGGGAGAATTGACGTTGCGAGGCCTAATTCTTACCAAAAATTGATTTGCATCGTAAACGTACAATCCTTTTCTGCACAAGTTGTGTGTGGTTCATGATTGGAAGCATCAAAGAACGAAATTGGCCGAGATGGAAGAATTGAGTTTGCGATGCCGAATCTAACCAATACTTGATTTGCGAGGCAAAAGTACGTCTTTTAGTTTAAAAACTAGAATGACCCTTTTTCCACGAGTTGTGTATGGTTTATGATCGGAAACTACACAGAACAAAATAGTCCAAGATGGGAGAATTGAGGTTGTTAGGCCAAATTCTAACCAATACTTGATTTGCGAGGCAAAAGTAAGTCGTTTGGTTTGAAAACTCAAACGATCCTATTTTTCTCAAGTTGTGTACGTTTTATGACTGGAATCATCAAAGAATGAATTTGGCGAAGATGGGAGAATTGAGGTTGTGAGCCTAATTCTAACAAATACTTGAATTGCGAGGCAAAAGTACGTCGTTTATTTTGAAAACTTGAATGATGCTTCTTTATGCAAGTTGTGTATGGTTCATGAACGGAAACGTCAAAGCACGAAATTGGGTAAGATGAGAGAACTGATGTTGTGATGCCTAATTCTAACCAATACCTGATTTGTGGGAAAAAGTACATCTTTTAGTTTGAAAACTAGAACGATCCTTTTTTACGGAAGTTGTGTACAATTCATGAACAAAAGTGTCAAAGCACGAAATTGGGCAAGATGGAAGAATTGATGTTGGGAAGCCTAATACTAAGCAATACTTGATTTGCATCTCAAAAGTTCGTCGTTTTTTTATAACTAGAACGATCCTTTTCTGTGCCAGTTGTGTGATGTTTATGACCGGATCAGTAAGAAACAAAGTTGGCCAAGATGGTGAATTGACCTTGTAAGGCCTAATTCTAACCAATACATGATTTGCTTCACAAAGGTTCATCATTTAATTTGAAAACTAGAACGATCCTTTTTTGCGCAGGTGTGTACGGCTCATGAAGGGAAGCGTCAAAGTATAAAATTGGCCAAGATGGGAGAATTGATGTTGTGAGGCCAAATTCTAACCAATACTTGATTTGCGAGCCAAAAGTACATCATTTAGTTTGAAAACTAGAACGATCTTTCTTTGCCCAGGTAGTGTACGGTTCATGAACGGAAGTGTCAAAGCACGAAATTGGGTAAGATGGGAGAAGTGATATTGTGAGGCCTAATTCTAACAAATACCTAATTTGCGAGGCTAAAGTACGTCGTTTTGAAAACTAGAACGATCCTTTATTGTGCATGTTGTGTGCGCTTCATGACTAGAAGCGTTAAAAAACAAAATTGGCCAAAATGGGTGAATTGAGGCTGTTTGGCCCAATTCTTAACATTCCTTGATTTTTTATAATAAATTATGCCGTTTAGTTTGAAAACTGAAACGATCCTTAGGTGTGCAAGTTGTGCGCAGTTGATCACCGGAAGCTACAAAGAACGAATTTGGTGAAGATGAGAGAATTGACGTTGTGAGGCCTAATTCTATCCAATACTTAATTTGCGAGGCAAAAGTAAGTCTTTTAGTTTAAAAACTAGAATGACCCTTTTTCCCACGAGTTGTGTACGGTTTATGATCGGAAACTACACAGAACAAAATAGTCCAAGATGGGAGAATTGAGGTTGTGAGGCCAAATTCTAACCAATACTTTATTTCCGAGGCAAAAGTACGTCGTTTGCTTTGAAAACTCGAACGATCCTATTTTGCTCAAGTTGTGTAGGTTTCATGACTGGAAGCGTCAAAGAACGAATTTCACGAAGATGGGAGAATTCAGGTTGTGAGGCCTAATTCTAACTAATACTTGAATTACGAGGCAAAAGTACGTCGTTTATTTTGAAAACTAGAATGATCCTTCTTTATGCAAGTTGTGTACGGTTCATGAACGGAAGCGTCAAAGCACAAAATTGGGTAAGATGAGAGAACTGATGTTGTGATGCCTAATTCTAACCAATACCTGATTTGTGGGCAAAAGTACATCTTTTAGTTTGAAAACTAGAACGATCCTTTTTTACACTAGTTGTGTACGATTCATGAACAGAAACGTCAAAGCACGAAATTGGGCAAGATGGAAGAATTGATGTTGGGTGGCCTAATACTAAGCAATACTTGATTTGCATCTCAAAAGTTCGTCATTTTTTTATAAGTAGAACGATCCTTTTCTGTGCTAGTTGTGTGCTGTTTATGACCGGATCATCAAGGAACAAAGTTAGCCAAGATGGGAGAATTTAGGTTTTTAGGCCTAATTCTAACGGATACATTATTTGCTTCACAAAGGTTCATCATTTAATTTGAAAACTAGAACGATCCTTTTTTGCGTAGGTGTGTACGGCTCATGAACTTCTGTCAAAGTACGAAATTGGCCAAGATGGGAGAATTGATGTTGTGAGGCCAAATTCTAACCAATACTTGATTTTTTGTGCAAAATTACATCGTTTAGTTTGAAAACTAGAATGATCCTTAGGTGCGCAAGTTGTGCACAGTTGATCACCGGAAGCTACAAAGAACGAATTTGTTGAAGATGAGAGAATTGAGTTTATGAGGCCTAATTCTAACCAATGCTTGATTTGCGAGGCAAAAGTACATCGTTTAGTTTGAAAACCAGAATGATCCTTTTATGCACAAGTTGTGTACAGTTCATCACTGGAAGTGTCAAAGAAGAAAACTGGCCGAGATGGGAGAATTGAGTTTGTGATGCCTAATTCTAACCAATACTTGATTTGTGAGGCAAAAGTATGTCGTTTATTTTAAAAACTAGAACGACCCTTTTTGCCACGAGTTGTGTACAGTTGATGATCGGAAACTACAAAGAACAAAATAGTCCAATATATGAGAATTGAGGTTGTGAGGCCTAATTCTTACCAATACTTGATTTGTGAGGCAAAAGTACGTAGTTTAGTTTGAAAACTCGAATGATCCTATTTTGCTCAAGTTGTGTATGTTTCATGACTGGAAGCGTCAAAGAACGAATTTGGCGAAGATGGGAGAATTAAGGTCGTGAGGCCTAATTCTAACTAATACTTAAATTGCAAGGGAAAACTACGTCGTTCAGTTTGAAAACTAGGACAATCCTTTTCTACGCAATTTGTTTGTGGTTCATGACCGAAGGCGTCAATGAACGAAATAGGTCAAGATGGGAGAATGGAGGTTATGAGGCTAATTCTAACCAATAGATGTTTTACATCTCAAAAGTACGTCGTTTAGTTTGAAAAATATAACGATTCTTTTCTGTGCAAGTTGTGTACAGTTCATGAACGGAAGCGTCAAAGCACGAAATTGGCCAAGGTAGGAGAATTCAAGTTGTGAGGCATAATTCTAACCAATACTTGATTAGCATCCCAAAAGTATGTTGTTTAGTCTGAAAGGTAGAACGATCCTTTTTTGCACATGCTGTGTACAAATGATCGGAAGCGTCAATGAACAAAGTTCACCAGGATGGGAGAATTGAGGTTGGGAGGCCTAATACAAACCAATACTTGATTTGCATATCAAAAGTACGTCGTTTAGTATGAAAACTACAACGATCCTTTTCTGTGCAAGTTTCGTGCGATTCTTGACCGGAAGCGTCAAAGCTCAAAATTGGCCAAGATTGGAGAATTGAGGTTGGGAGGCCTAATTCTTATCAATACTTGATTTGTGAGGTAAAAGTATGTTGTTTAATTTTAAAACTAGAACGATTCTTTTTCCACGAGTTGTGAACGGTTCATGATCGGAAGCTGCAAAGAACAAAATTGGCCAAGATGGGAGAATTGATATTTGTGTGGCCTAATTCTAACGAACACTTGATTTGTGAGGCAAAAGTACGTTATTTAGTTTGAAAACTAGAATGATCTTTCTTTACGCAAGTTGTGTATGGTTCATAAATGGAAGCATCAAAGCACAAAATTGGGCAAGATGGGAGAACTAATGTTGTGAATCCTAATTTTAACCAGTACTTATTTTTGAGGCAAAAGTACATCGTTTAGTTTGAAAAATAGAACAATCCTTTTTTGCTCAAGTTGTGTACGATTCATGGATGGAAGCGTCAAAGTACGAAATTGGACATGATATGAGAATTGATGTTGGGAGGCCTAATACAAAGCAATGCTTGATTTGTATCTCAAAAGTACGTCGTTTTGTTTGAAAAAGTAGAAAGATTCTTTTCTGTGCCAGTTGTGTGTTGTTCATGACCGGAGCATCAAAGGACGAAATTGGCCAAGATGGGAGAATTGATGTTGTGGGGCCTAATTCCAACCAATACTTCATTTGCGAGGCCTAATTCCAACCAACAAGTACATCGTTTCGTTTTAAAACTTTGCGTAAGTTGTGTAGGGTTCATTAACGGAATCGTCGAAGCACAAAATTAGGCAAGATGGGAGAAGTGATGTTGTGAGGCCTAATTTTAACCAACACCTGATTTTCGAGGCAAAAGTATGTCGTTTAATTTGAAAACTTGAACGATCCTTTTTTGCGCAAGTTGTGTGCAGTTCATGAC
The DNA here is from genome assembly GCA_948243855.1 of Flueggea neowawraea. NCBI lineage: Eukaryota > Viridiplantae > Streptophyta > Magnoliopsida > Malpighiales > Phyllanthaceae > Flueggea > Flueggea neowawraea. Next base: position 5,719 of record CAODLS011036265.1, read on the forward strand.
CGGAAGCGTCAAAGAACGAAATTGGCCAAGATGGGAGAATTCAGGTTGTTAGTCCCAATTCTTAACAATAATCAAATTTCTAAGTGAAATTACGTCATTTAGTTTGAAAACTAGAACGATCCTTAGGTGCGCAAGTTGTGTGCAGTTCATCACCAGAATCTACAAAGAACAAATTTATTGAAGATGGGAGAATTGAGGTTGTGAGGCCTAATTCTAACCAATACTTGATTTACGAGGCAAAAGTAAGTCGTTCAGTTTGTGTACGGTTCATGACCGAAAGCGTCAAAGAACGAAATTGGTCAAGATGGGAGAATTGAGGTTGTGAGGCATAATTCTAACCAATAGATGATTTACATCACAAAAGTATGTCGTTTAGTTTTGGAAACTAGAACGATACTTTTCTGTGCAAGTTGTGTACGGTTCATGAATGGAAGCCTTAAAGCAATAAATTGGCTAAGGTAGGAGAATTCAAGTTGTGACGCCTAATTCTAACCAATACTTGCTTTTCATCTCAAAAGTACGTTGTTTAGTCTGAAAAGTATAACGATCTTTTTTTGCACAGACTATGTACACATCACCGGAAGGCCCAATGAACAAAATTCACCAGGATGGGAGAATTGAGGTTGGGAGGCCTAATACTAACCAATACTTGATTTGCATCTCAAAAGAACGTCGTTTAGCATGAAAACTGGCCAAGATGGGAGAATTGAAGTTGGGAGGCCTATTTCTAACCAATACCTGATAAAGTATGTCGTTTAATTTTAAAACTAGAACGATCCTTTTTCCACGAGTTGTGTACAGTTCATGATCAGAAGCTACAAAGAACAAAATTGGCCAAGATGGGAGAATTGAGGTTGTGAGGCTAATTCTAAACAATAATTGATTTGTGAGGCAAAATTTGTCATTTAGTTTGAAAACTAGAACGATCCTTCTTTTTGTAAGTTGTGTACGGTTCATGAACAAAAGCGTCAAAGCGCGAAATTGGGCAAGATGGGAGAACTGTTGTTGTGATGCTAATTCTAACCAATACTTAATTTGCAAGGCAAAATTACATCGTTTAGTTTGAAAACTAGAGCGATCCTTTTTTGGCGCAAGTTGTGTACGATTCATGAACGGAAGCGTCAAAGAACAAAATTGGGCAAGATGGGAGAAGTGATGTTGTGAGTCCTAATTCTAACCAATACATGATTTGTGAGGCAAAATTATGTCGTTTAATTTGAAAACTAGAACGATCCTTAGGCGCTCAAGTTGTGCGCAGTTCGTCACTGGAAGCTATAAATAACGAATTTGGTGAAGATGGGAGAATTGTGGATGTGAGGCCTAATTCTAGCCAATACTTGATTTGCGAGGAAAAAGTTGGTCGTTCAGTTTGAAAATTAGAACAATCCTTTTATGCGCAAGTTGTGTGCTTTTCATGACCGAAAGCGTCAAAAAACAAAATTTTACAAGATGGGAGAATTGAGGTTGTGAGGACTAATTCTAACCAATAGATTATTTACGTCACAAAAGTACGTCGTTTAGTTTGAAAACTATAGCGATCCTTTTCCGTGCAAGTTGTGCACGGTTCGTGAATGCAAGCGTCAAAGCACGAAATTGGCCAAGGTAGGAGAGTTCAAGTTGTTAGGCCTAATTCTAACCAATACTTGATTTGCATCTCAAAAGTACGTTGTTTAGTTTGAAAAGTATAACCATCCGTTTTGCGCAGGCTGTGTACACATGATCGGAAGCGTCAATGAAGGAAATTCACCAGGATGGGAGAAATGAGGTTGGGAGGCCTAATGGTAACTAATACTTGATTTGCATCTCAAAACTACGTCGTTTAGTATGAAAATTAGAATGATCCTTTTCTTCACAAGTTGTGTGCGATTCTTGGCCGGAATGTCAAAGCAGAAAATTGGCTAAGATGGGAGAATTCAGGTTGGGAGGCCTATTTCTAACCAATACTTGATTTACGAAGCAAAACTATGTTGTTTAAATTTAAAACTAGAATGATCCTTTTTCCACGAGTTGTGTGTGGCTCATGATCGGAAGCTACAATGAACGAAATTGGAAGCGATGGGAGAATTGAGGTTGTGAGGCCTAATTCTAAACAATACTTCTTTTGCGAGGCAAACGTACGTCGTTTAGTTTGAAAACTAGAATGATCCTTCTTTACGCAAGTTGTGTACAGTTCATGAACGGAAGCGTCAAAACCCGAAATTGGGCAAGATGGGAGAACTAATGTTTTGATGCCTAATTCTAACCAATAATTGATTTGTGAGGCAAAAGTACGTCTTTTAGTTTGAAAACTAGAACGATTCTTTTTTTGCGCAAGTTGTGTACGATTCATGAACGGAAGCGTCAAAGAACGAAATTGGGCAAGATGGGAGAATTGAGGTTATGAGGCCTAATTCTAGCCAATACTTGATTTGCGAGGCAAAAGTTTGTCGTTCAGTTTGAAAACTAGAACAATCCTTTTCTGTGTAAGTTGTGTGTGGTTCATGACTGAAAGCATCAAAGAACGAAATTGGTCAAGATGGTAGAATTGAGGTTGTGAGGCCTAATCCTAACCAATAGATGATTTACATCACAAAAGTACGTCGTTTAGTTTGAAAACTGGAATGATCCTTTTTCTGTGCAAGTTGTGTACGGTTCGTGAACGGAAACGTCAAAGCACGGAGTTGGACAAGGTAGGAGAATTCAAGTTGTAAGGCCTAATTCTAACCAATACTTGATATGCATCTCAAAAGTACGTTGTTTAGTATGAAAAGTACAATGATCCTTTTTTGTGCAGGCTGTATACACATGATCGGAAGCCTCAATGAACAAAATTCACCAGCATAGGAGAATTGAGGTTGGGAGGCCTAATTCTAACCAATCCTTGATTTGCGGGGCAAAAGTACGTCGTTTAATTTTAAAACTAGAACGGTCCTTTTTCCACGAGTTGTGTATGGTTCATAATCAAAAGCTACAAAGAACGAAATTGGCCAAGAAGGGAAAATTGAGGTTGTGAGGCCTAATTCTAAACAATACTTGATTTGCGAGGAAAAAGTTTTTCGTTTAGTTAGAAAACTAGAACGATCCTTCTTTACGTAAGTTGTGTACGATTCATAAATAGAAGCATCAAAGTGTGAAATTGGGCAAGATGGGAGAAATGACGTTGTAATGCCTAATTCTAACCAATACTTGATTTGCGAGGCAAAAGTACCTAGTTTAGTTTTAAACTAGAACGATCCTTTTCTGCGCAGGTCGTGCACGGCTCATGAACGGAAGCGTCAAAGGACAAAATTGGCCAAGATGGGAGAGTTAATGTTGTGAGGCCTAATTCTAACCAATACTTCATTTGCGAGCCAAAAGTATGTTGTTTAGTTTGAAAACTAGAATAATCTCTCATTGCGTGAGTTATGTACGGTTCATGAACGGAAGGGTGAAAGCAAAAAATTGGGCAGGATGGGGGAAGTGTTGTTGTGAGGCCTAATTCTAACCAATACCTGATTTGAGAAGCAAAAGTACATCGTTTAATTTGAAAACTAGAGTGATCCTTAGGTTCGCAAGTTGTGCGCAGTTCATCACCGAAAGCTATAAATAACGAATTTGGTGAAGATGGGAGAATTGAGGTTGTGAGGAATATTTCTAACCAATACTTGATTTGCGAGGCAAAAGTACGTTGTTCAGTTTGAAAATTAGAACAATCCTTTCCTGCGCAAGTTGTGTGCGGTTCATGACCGAAAGCGTAAAAGAACGAAATTTGCCACGATGGGAGAATTGAGGTTGTGAGGCCTAATTCTAACCAATAGATGATTTACATTTCAAAAGTACGTCGTATAGTTTGAAAACTAGAACGATCCTTTTCTGTGCAAGTTGTATACGGTTCATGAACGGAAGCGTCAAGGCATGAAATTGGCCTAGGAAGGAGAATTCAAGTTGTGAGGCCTAATTCTAACAAATACTTGATTTGCATCTCAAAACTACGTTGTTTAGTCTGAAAAGTAGAACGATCTTTTTTTGTGCCAGCTGTGTACAGTTCATGATCGGAAGCGTCAGTGAACAAAATTCACCAGGATGTTAGAATTGAGGTTGGGAGACCTAATACTAACTAATACTTGATTTGGCTCTCAAAAGTACGTCGTTTAGTATGAAAACTATAACGATCCTTTTTTGTACAAGTTGCGTGCAGTTCTTGGCCGGAAGCGTCAAAGCACAAAAGTGGCCGAGAGGGGAGAATTGAGGTTGGGAGGCCTATTTCTAACCAATACTTCATTTGCGAGCCAAAAGTAAGTAGTTTAGTTTGAAAACTAGAACGATCTTTCTTTGTAGAAGTTGTGTACGGCTCATCAACGAAAGCGTCAAACGACAAAATTGGCAAAGATTGGAGAATTCATGTTGTGAGGCCTAATTCTAACCAATACTTCATATGCAAGCCCAAAGTACGTCGTTTAGTTTGAAAACTATAATGATCTTTCTTTCTGCGAGTTGTGTACGATTCGTGAATGAAAGGGTCAAAGCACGAAATTGGGCAAGATGGGAGAAGTGATGTTTTGAGGCCTAATTCTAACCAATACCTGATTTGCATCTCAAAAGTACGTTTTTTAGTTTGAAAACTAGAACGATCCTTTTTTTTTGCAAGTTGTGTACTGTTCATGAACAGAAGCGTCAAACCACGAAATTGGCCAAGGTAGGAGAATTCAAGTTGTGAGGCCTAATTCTAACTAATATTTGATTTGCATCTCAAAAGTACGTTTTTTAGTCTGAAAAGTAGAACCATCCCTTTTGGCGCAGGCTGTATACAGTTCATGATTGGAAGCGTCAATGAACGAAATTCACCAGCATGGTAGAATTGAGATTGGGAGGCCTAATACTAACCAATACTTGATTTTCATCTCAAAACTACGTCGTTTAGTATGAAAAATAGAACGATCTTTTTTTGCACAAGTTGCGTACGATTCTTGGCCGGAAGCGTTAAAGCACAAAAGTGGCCAAGATGGGAGAATTGAGGTTGGGAGGCCTATTTCTAACCAATATTTGATTTTCAAGCCAAAAGTACGTCGTTTAATTTTAAAACTAGAACGATTTCCACGAGTTGTGTACGGTTCATGATCGGAAGCAACAAAAAATGAAATTGGCCAAAATGGGAAAATTGAGGTTGCGAGTCCTAATTAAACAATACTTGAATTACGAGGCAAAAGTACGTCGTTTAGTTTGAAAACTAGGACGATCCTTCTTTACACAAGTTGTGTATGGTTCACAAATGGAAGCGTCAAAGCATGAAATGGGGCAGATGGTAGAACTGATGTTGTGATGCCTAATTCTAACCAATACTTCATTTGCATCTCAAAAGTATGCCGTTTAGTTTGAAAACTAGAATGGTCCTATTTTGCGCAAGTTGTGTACGGTTCATGAACGGAAGCGTCAAAGCATGAAATGGGGCAGATGGGAGAACTGATG